>JANHFO010005727.1:263089-292135 GCA_032468095.1 Pareas carinatus | reverse complement strand
AGGAAGGAAGGAAGGAAGGAAGGAAGGAAGGAAGGAAGGCAGGAAGGAAGGAAGGAAGGAAGGAAGGAAGGAAGGAAGGAAGGAAAAACATTGCCTTTACAAAGAAATGCCTTGACATTACAACTTTCAGGTGTGAGTTTTTTCTGAGGTGGCGCTGCGTCACTTGATGCCACTGGTATCCTATGCTACCTGCAGTGATTCTAGTGATCTCACCTTGACCTCCTCCTGAATACCCATCTGGAAACAGCCCTCAGTGAGATCCAGGTTATAGTTTTTTTGGTCTTCTGGGACAGTAGATATTTCAATTCTGCTTTCCAATTGGGCATGCGGGAACCTCTTAAGAGATGGGTCCTTGCCAATCACACTAGTCCCTTGCTGTTGATATCCTCAATTCACACATGGTGGTTGTATAACAGAAGAAAAGAACAACAGAGTTGGAAGGGACCCTGTAGGTTATCTAGTCCAACCCCCTGCTCAAGCAGGAGACCCTCTACCATTTCTGACAAGTGGCTCTCTAGTCACACACCCCCTCCAGCGATGAAGCACCCACAACTTCCAAAGGCAACTTCTGTTCCACTGGTTGATTGTTCTCACTGTCAGGAAATTCCTCCTTATTTCTAGTCTGAATCTCTCCGTGATCGGTTTCCATCCGTTGTTCCTTGTCTGGCTTTGAGAAATAGGTTGACCCCCCCTCCTCTTTGTGGCAGCCCCTCAAATGTTGGAACACACTTCCAGCATTTTCACTTTCAGAGGAGGACCCTGATGAGTAATAGGGTGGTCCTGGAGAGGGGCAGGGCAGAAAAGTCAAGATGTCAGCCATGAGCTGCCTTGTGAGTTTCAATTGCACAGTCATTGCCACCATCTTGACTTTCTGCCACCTCCTGTGGATGTTCCTGAGTCTGAGCTGTCCACAGTGTCCCCCAACAGTGACCCCCTCCATATTTATTTATTATTGCTTAAATTTATATACCGCCCTTCTCCCGAAGGACTCAGGGCGGTGTACAGCCATAATAAAAACACAGACATAAACAAATACTAAAAAGCCCTTAAAATATTAAATAAATTAGCTGAATTAAGAATTAAAATTACCATTTAAATTTTTTTAAAACCAATTTAAAAATCAGAGAGGGCTCAGGGCAACCCGGCTTGGGTAAACAATAAGGTCTTAAGTGCCCGACGGAAGGCCCGGAGATCTGTGATAGTTTGTATTTCTGGGGGAAGTTCGTTCCAAAGGGCCACAGCTGCCGCAGAGAAGGCTTTCACACTGGGGGTCGCCAGCCGGCATTGTCTGACTGACGGCACACTGATGAGGCCCTCCCTGTGCGAACGTACTGGTCTGTGAGAGATATTGACTGGTAATAGGCATTTCTGCAGATATCCTGGTCCCATGTCATGGAGTGCTTTAAAAATCATAACCAAAACCTTGAAGCGCACCTGAAAGATCACAGGCAGTCAGTGCAGGTCGCGGAGGAGGGGGGAACATGGGCACGGCCACTAGCCCCCTCAACCCCCCCCCCTGCTGCCGCATTCTGGACCATCTGCAGTCTTCGGGTACGGTTCAAGGGGAGCCCCATGTAGAGTGCATGGCAATAATCTAGGCGAGAAGTGACCAGGGCATGAGTGGGCGTGCATAGGGAGTCCCGATCAAGAAAGGGTCACAATTGGCATATCAAGCAAACTTGATAGAAAGTCCCCCTTCTAAAGACAGCCGTGCGTCCAGGAGGATGCCCAAGTTGCGAGCCCTTTCCACAGGGGCCAGTGTATCGCCCCCGATAGCCAGCGTTGGTAACAACTGGCTATATCGGGACGCCGGCATCCACAGCCACTCAGTCTTGGTAATAATTATCATTTGGCAATTATTTCTGATAATAATTGCCAAATGACAAACCACTTACGTCTATGCAACATGAAAAGTGTTTTTCTACAGTGCATATTTGGTATACTGCTTGTCATCATCTGAAATTCTTTGATCATTGTTTTTCTCCAGTATTTTCATAAATACAACAAAATTCCTGGTCACAAAGTCCTGCAAATGGAAGTAGAGGACTTTAGGAACTGTAGGTTACTTAATGCTACCTATTGTATGCTTGTCATGAAATTCTGGATGAACACAGAAATTACATCTGTTGAGTTTATTAATAGGAAAGTAACAATTCTCCATTCTTCTCTGTAGGAATTTACCAGTGTGGTCCAAGTCCAGTCAAGGCCATCAAAAATGGAGAAGTCAACATTCTCTATGACTCTAAGTTTGTGTTTGCAGAAGTGAATGCAGACAAAACTTATTGGCGTGTAAAGAATAAGGAGAGCACAGAAGATTGTGTCAAGCTGTGTGAAGACATTAAGGCAATAGGAAAGAACATCAGCACTAAAGCTGTTGGGAAGAACATCCGTGAAGATATCACTACTCAATACAAATTTATGGAAGGTAATCAACGGATGCATTTGTTTATTTTGAGCAGCAGGAAAAAAAAATTGTCACCTAGTTCATTAATTGTATCTGCTTCAGATTTTGAAGTGTGCACTTAAGTCGTAGATATATGAATAAAACAAACTTGTGTTTTAAAAATAATTCAGCCATAATTGTCAGAAAGGCAAATAAATAAGGAATGTTCATGCATGGCAGAGCTCTTAGTCTGAAATTCTACATATTAATAAACTCTTGGATACAGACTTGTCTGATATTTATCAGTAGAATTAGAAATTATTTCTGATGAACTCATTTTTTTTCTTGTTCTTGGGATTGGTTGTTTCTTTTGTTCTGCCTTTTTAAGGTACTCTTGAGGAAAGAAAAGTTATGGAAACTGCTCGTTCCTACCTTTCAAAACTTCCAAGCTATGAATCTATATCACCTCCTAACCTCCTGAAGACAACCCTGAAACTTGGGGCAGAGGGGAAATATTCTTTGTTGCCTGGAGACCCAGTTGACCTGAACATCATTGTAGAGAATGAATCAGTGGGGAGTTGGAGTGGCTGCCTTACTGCTTCCTGTCAGCTTGAAACATACATTGGGAAAGTGATTGCAAACCTTTCGACAATCAAGCAGACTGTTGAGACTGAAAGCAAACCAGGTGTTTATGTGTGTGTGTGTGCATCAAGAACTATAAGCAACTTTTTCCTTCTTTTCACTTTCACCTAGACATTTTTTGTAGTATTTTCCATATGAACATACAAAATAGAGGAGTTGCGTCTTCATTGCCTTCCTCTTTTCAACTTTCTTGGTATTTCCATTTCAAAGCAGAAGGCAATCTCTTTAAAAAAGCAACAAAATTATCCAGAGGACACAATGCGTCTATCTTCTATTCTGTGAACTAGTCCTTCTCAAGATGTTTCTTTTCTGTGTTGTTGCAGTTATTCAAATACCTTGGAAAATAACAGCTGATACTTACATGAAAGCAATTATGTCTACTGAGGATGAACCTCTGATCAAAATCAATATTATTGCTGAAATTCAAGAAACCAACGAAAAACTCACAAAAGAGATTACTTTAAATTTTGAGTCCCCACCTCTCAAAATTGAGGTAAGAAATTAGATTAAATATTCAAAGATCACTGATAACTATACAGTGTATTTTTTCTTTGCAATAAATATTTTAATTTTTTTAAAAACTTCGTGGTATAGATTGCAACTATGAAATTTCCCATTTGTCTCAGGTATGAACCAGATTTGATCCTCCTTACTTTGAGATTAGCTTCTGTGACAAAAAATAAACAGCTATTCAAAGACAAGGTGTGGTGGCGATTGGTATTTAGAACACACTAGGCAACCTATGACCCATTGAATTTTCTTTTGTCAATATTTTGTTACCTAAAGAGAGAAACAAGATTACTATGGATGGCCAAAAAAAGCAATGGGAGAGGGAGTGACTTCCAACTTTCTGCCAGCTTCCCCATTGACTTTGCTTGCTGAAAACTGACAGGCAGCATCAAAAATCTCAATTGTAATTGCAGCTGATGCAGCAGCTTTGCAATGGACACAAATTTGGGAATATTTTTGAAATTTCAGTTACCCTGAGTAAATGGGTCCTGGATTTTCTATATATTCTTTAAATTACTGTATTTTGAGGTATCTTGATTCAAAAAATGTTTCCATTTGATACACCATTTCAGCAAACAGGCAGGCAAGAGAATATAGATGAAGATGGCATAGGACCCAGCTATCTACAGGACCGCATTCTGCCGGCAAATACCTCCCACCGACCCATTCGCTCCCACAGAGAGGGCCTCTTCAGGGTGCCGTCGGCTAAACAATGTTGGTTGGCGACCCCCAGGGGGAGAGCCTTCTCTGTGGCGGCTCCCAACCTCTGGAATGACCTCCCCCCAGAGATTCGGCTTGTCTCAGACCTCCGTGCCTTCCGTCGAGCCATTAAAACACATCTATTTACCCAGGCCGGTCTGGCCTAACTGCACCTTCCCTCTGCTCTCTATTATTAATTTTAAATTTATAATCCCATTTTTAACTTAAATTTGTTTTAAATTGATTTTTAATTTTCGATTTTAAATTCAGCCACTACGTGTATATTTTTCAGGAATTTCATTCGTATTGTTTGTGTATGTGTTTTTATTCTGACTGTGCACCGCCCTGGATCCCTTCGGGGAGAAGGGCAGTATAAAAGTTTTGAAATAAATAAATAAATAATCCAATAATGAATTGGATTAGAAGGAAATGCTTCTGAGATTGAATATAGATCTCAGTGCACTTTGGGTGATTCTAGGTCTAATCACTCTGTCAAGGTTCTTGAACTATTAATGCAAGAACTTTCTTCCTTCCTCCCATCCTTACTGAGCCTTAAACATCTTAATAGCCTGTAGTTGATTTAAAAAACACTATAATTATGTGCCTTTTACTATCATTGTATTATATTTCACTTTTACATTGAATCTGTTCGGTTAACTGGTTGTTTGATCCTTTTTAGATGGCAGACACTGCAAAGGTTAATCAAGATTTTACCTGTGCATTTATCTTCAAGAATACATTATCCGTTCCATTGGAAAACTGCAAGTTGTATGTAGAAGGTCTGGGCATTTTTATGATGGAAGTATTTGATCAAGGGTAAGATGGAAGTAGTTGAACCACAATTGTTTTCTCTTGTCAGACAATAGTACACTGAAGCAATGTTAGCTTTCTGAACTTACTGACCTTAAGAGTACCTCTTCTTTCTGTACATGGTAATGTATGCTATTTCCTTTGCTTTAAAATGTGGTACACCATGGTAGTTTAAATGTAACCATGTTATTGTTAATGCTGCTAGTTCATGCTCACAGGTTGCTAATAAAGCACTAAGAAGCTTCTTATTTAGGTTATCACTAGGTTTGAGCCCCTATGAAACATAAGACAACAATGCAAATTCCAATAGGTGCTTTGGAACATATGGTGGCATTTTGTCTGCAACTTTTTAAAGAAACCATAATTTTGTTTCTTTGGGATTCTGTGGCTGCTTTATGTCTTTTTCTTAAAATTGTCATTTAGAATGATGTTAAATTAAGAGAACAGGCTTAGAGCATGGAATAGGAACATTGCAGATGGGTTCAAAGTTCCTGCCTTCCGTACCTAAGAATATTTCTGGTATATAATAAATAATTATCATGCAGAGCTTTTGTGCCACTTCATGCCTATTGTTTAGAAGGAGATATACATACCAAATAACTGGTGTACAGGTACAATTCCACTTATAGATTATGGCAAAATGATATCTTGTATGCAAATATCTTGCATACACACAAACATTTTATCTTTTCTCTCTTAGGAACATAGAACCTGGTAAAATCTTTAAATGCAAAATAGTATGTGCTCCAAAGAAGACTGGACTGAAGAAGTTAGTGGCCAAACTGAATTCTACCCAGCTAAAAGAAATAACAGCAGAAAAGATGATTTCCATCACTGAATAGTGATAATAGTATTCTCAAACATCATCACTTGGTGGCACTAGAGATACATGTTATGATTCAAGTCTCTATTAGAATTTTTGCAGCCTTGATTGTGGGCCAAAAAATTATATACAAATAAAAGAATTTAAGTAGCTTCAGATTACTATTTTGATTTTATCAAATGGAGATTTAATTGGATAGTGAAATATGCTTTTATGTTTGCAGAGTTCTGGCAGTTTATGACTACTAAAGCCATGATATGTGAAATCTAAAGTTGGAATAATTTAGAAAGAATTCTCTTTGTTTTATTTTAGCTCTTTGTGTGATGCTGGCAATGTTTATGCCTTCTCATTTCATTTTATAATTTATAACCTTTCTTTTTCCTAATTGCTAATATGCAACATATTACAAAGCTGCATACACTCTATGTTCTTTCATTTAAAATACTCTATGTAGTATTTGATATATTAGGCTGGCTTCAAGCTCACTTTCATGACTAATGTAATTGACACCAATTTCAACATTCTAGAAAGAATATTTAATTGTATTGGATCCAATTCAAATACACTTTTAGATAAGTTTATGTGTACTGTATGAACATGGTTCACAATAGTTATTATGCAGTAAAAATCATGTTTTCTCAATCAATTCTTCTGTTATTCCTTTTGTTACTCACTTTGTAATAATTTTTAAAAACCGTGTGTTGATGTCCCTGAAACTGATCAGTCCTCACTAGAAAATTAGGAAATGTCTAGATTATCTGAACAGAACCATTTATTGCTCCATGCCTAAAAAGGCAGAGTAAGTTGTAGACATTTTCACAATGCATTCATAAACAGATTTTAGATGGATGTGATGGACACATCGGAAAGTTACCTAGTATTCTGAAAGTTTTTAAGACATCTCTTTCCCCACCCTTTGCACAGCCTTCAAAAAGGTAAAAACATATAGATATAATTGAATTAAAATACTACAGCAAGTGGATGTAGTGAAACAGGCTTTCTTATCAGTTTTGCTACAGTTCTGATAAATGAGATAGCACCTGTGTGGGACTATGTAATTGGAAAAAGTTATGTTTGTGCAATTCTTGCCTTTAAAAAAAAATTCATGCAATGTCTTGTGGGAAAGGTGTTCTCATAGCTTGAGAAGATTTCCACATTTGTATGCTCTCTACAAGTACTCATTAAAATCAATCTGAGTAGACTGGATTGACAGCCATGTTTTTTCCCATATGGATGTGAAAAGGTTTAAAACCAATTAGAAGTCTTCAATTAGATTTTATAAAACTTTTAGACAGTATATTGGAGAAACTGGGGACTCTTTCACCTTTATTTGAAGTTCACTCAGAAAAAAATGGTTGTGTTAATCCTGCTTCAGAGATTACATATACCAACAAAGACAACACAATTTTCATTTGGTACAACTGGATTTCAGTGCACGCAGTCCTCAACTTGCAAATATTTGTTTAGTCAACATTCAAAGTTACAATGGGACTGAAAAAAGTGACTTATGACCATTTTCCACAATTCCAACAGTTGTAGTATCTTCATGGTCACATAATCAAAATTCGAACACTTGACAAATGGATAGTTAGATATGTAATTATCTAAGCACAACAGCTTTTAGGTATAGAGCTAGCTTTTGCCAATAATTGGGTAATTAGGTCTCCCTGACACATTAATTTACAATATAGATAATCCTCAATTTGCAACCACAATCAAACCCAATATGTCTGTTACTAAGCAAGACAAAGTGAGTTTTGTCCCATTTTGCAACATTTCTTGCCATAATTGTTAAGTGAATCACTGCAGTAATTAAATTAGCAACACAGTTGTTAAGTGCCTCTGGCTTACCAATTGACTTTGTCAGAAAGCCTCAAGGTCACTATACGAACCTGGGACACTCAACCATCATAAGTACATGCCAGTTGTCAATCGTCTGAATTTTGATCACATGACCACGGAGATGCTGCAACAATAAGTGAGAAAAATGATCACATGACTATGGAATGATAAGTGTGGAAAATAACCATAAGTCACTTTCTTCAGTGTTGTAACTTCAAATGATCACTAAATGAATGACTGTATGTTAAGGACACTTGTAGTCAATATCGTAATTAAACACTTCTCAATTCCTATTTATGGATTTTCAGCACTATGCCTATATTAATCCATAGCAGTTTTATGTACCAAAAGCACGACTTTCTATTTTCTAAAGAAATTTTCTAGTAAAACATGGCTTAAAATACTTGGTTAAAAATTCATAAAGCATTAGAGAACTATTGAAGATAAACTCTGACGCTATCGAATAGTTGATTTTCTTTTCTACTTTCACAGTTCACTTTCAGGTTTCACTATTTTCCATGTTTGTAAATGTTAACTTCTGCAGAAACTTTTGGGAGGAGGAGGAAGAGGGGGACTTATCACGCTAAGAGGAATGTATGACGGAACAATTAAGATTCTGTCTAACTACATCTTCTTCAAGATAATTCATCTATCCATTCAGATCTCAATAATCTGTTTTTTAAAATCCTTTATTGAGATTTTAATTCATTCATTCATTTTTCTTCTTATGTTTCCATAAAACGTCTCACTTTGACAACCATGCTGATAACCTGTACAGATGGCATTACTTTCGCTAAGAATTGACACTGAATGACTTCAATGGAGTAGATACCATGATTGTACAGGCATGTTGTAATGTATGCATTTTTAAGGTAAACCTTCCCTTCAGGATTACCATCCAAGAGAAAGAATACATAAATGTACAATTATGTCAATGGAAAGGGAAAAGAAACAACAGATACCTACACTATTATTTCAGCAGCATCTTTGTGCATCTTGTCGTGAATTTTACATCTGTATAGAATCTTGTTCAAGAATTCCGAATCTGAAGAAATTTTTTTGGGTGTATTCATGTATGTGTGTATATGAAGACCTTCACTCAAACTTTTTCAGATGCACACATTTGTGGTGCTCTCCTCCTTTACCTGTTGCAGCCAGGTACCATAGTAAAATTATCTAATTCTAACCATATAGGTAAATCATACATATACCGGTAATACAAAAAGGTTAGCTAGCATTCCACTCTTGCATTCATCAATTCAAGAGGAAATAGCCAGTTATAAAGTCCAAGTTCATATTATATCTCTCTAGCGCTTTCAGCCTTTTAAAAAAATATTTAAGTGGAACTGTTTCATATAATTTTAAGATGTTCAGTGTCCCCATAGGAAACAGAATAAGAAACGATACTTAATTTTCTTACTATTGTAAAGAATTTGACCCTGTCATTATGGGTTGCTTCTTTTCATTTCACTTTTTTGGTAAACAGCAAGAGACAACAATCTTATGATGCTTCACTTAAAATTGATCATACAAATACATTTTGATGCCTGAGAAAAATTAAGCAAGCATGGAAAAATAAAGTTACCTTAAATACAAAACATGGGCTACTCTATTGTTCTAAAGAAAACTCCCTATATTCCTGTTAGGGTAACAGCTGAATTCACCTGCCCTGTTCAAAGGATAAATCCATATCAGACAGGAGCCAACAAACTCCAATCAGATCTCTTATAATAAAATGTGGAAAGAATAGTATCAGCAATATAATGTTCTTTGCCCATTTTCCTGAAGCAATTTCTTGACTATGGTATGCTATAAAAATCTGGAGTCCTTGAAACTAGCTATATAGTTATATGTACAATCCATTTATACATAGAGAATTTTGGATAGCTATGATTAAGTTCCACCATATTCAGTCTATCTGCTCCCAGTGCAACTAGATTTGCACCCATTCCATTGTTTTTTTTTGATATTTATTGTCTTTTCAATTTTCTTCTGATAATTCTGTTTTATCTGTTTTAATACTTTTAAGTTATTCAAAATACTCATTGCTGTCATAATGACATCACTTGAAATGAGTCAAGATATAACACTGCAAAAAATGACATCCTAGGATATTTTCAGAAAATCCTGGTCGTATTAATGTATCAGGTGGGAATTATTAAATCCTGCTTAGAATTAAATATTATAATGCATACTAATACATGCAATTATTTGTTATTTGTTTAAAATTGGGTTGAGAGAACTGTAGCACTCAGCTTAGGGAATACAGAATGGTCAATCTAGTTCTAGAGGAGCAATGGGTTTTTCAATCTGGCATGAAATAAACTTGAAAGGGATAAACAGATAACCTAAAATACTCTCCATTTATATGTTCAATGCAACATCATATATAGAATGCTGGAATGAAAACATATTTATTAATGAAATCTGACCACAAAGTTATTGAAAATATAATGTAACGAAGTTCTGTGCAGCAGCTACCCTGTATATTTAATATGAAAAGAGTTCTAGGATGGCAGTATTTTTCATTAGGGAAAATAATAGGGGGTTTAAATGCACAGATATTTTCTTTATTCAAAAAATGTTGATTTTGCCCTTCCTACTATTTGCTTTCAAAAAAATCTAGCTTAGAATTAAAAAAATGTTAAAATTGAGTTATTAGCATTATGGCAATCACCATAACCATTTCTGATCAGCTTCAGACTCAATTTGAAGTATGACTGTAAAATCTTGACACAGATCTTCTGCCAATTACTTAGCAAAATTTCATAAAGATCCATTTTTATCAAAACTTTGTTCATCCCTAGAAACCAAAGGTGACACAAGTGTTCAGAAATCTGAAATACACACATAACTTGCACCTGTTTATTTGAACCATGTACCTTACACAGATTCAAATGGCAGGCTTTTAAACCTGAACGAATAAACAAACAAATAAATACTTAAAAATAAAGTATCAACTTGAATGTTAGTGGATTTTACTCAATCTGTGTGTCTTAAATTATTATTATTATTATTATTATTATTAATAATAATAATAATAATAATAATAATAATTTTATTTGTATCCCGCCCTTCCCCTGAAGGACTCAGGGCGGCTTACAGGCATAGAAAAACACAAACAAACATAGACATTAAGAACATACTAAAATTACTAAACAAAGCCTGAATATCAATATTAAAACAGGAAGGAATAAAATGATTTCCCAATAAAAAATTTAAAATACTTTGACCCAAGTTAAAAACGCAGGAGGACATGGATGCGGTTAGCCCACGCCCGTCTGTTGGAACAGGTGGGTCTTTAGGGCACAGCGGAAGGTTTGAAGGTCAGCAATCGTTCTTACAGTAGGGGGAAGGTCGTTCCAGAGGGTGGTAGCTGCCACAGAGAAGGCTCCCCCCCTGGGGGTCGCCAGCCGGCATTGTTTGACTGGCGGCACCCTGAGGAGGCCCGCTCTGTGGGAGCGCACAGGACGGCGGGAGGTATCAATGGGTAGAATGCGGTCCTGCAGGTAACTGGGCCCTATGCCATGGAGCGTGTATGTCCAACACCTTGAAGTGCACCCTAGAGACCACCGGCAGCCAGTGCAGCTCGCGCAGGAGGGGTTACATGGGATTCCTTAACAACACCACAAAGAAATATCATAAAATCAGGTTGGTCGTGGGTTGGTCTGTTAAACATTTGGACAACTTACTACTGTAATTCTGGACTCAATTGAATTGAGGACTACCTGTATCTGGTTGCATCCCTGTCCAGTATCCTCCATTGACAAGACCTCGTTTTTATTATCCTGTATGTTTGGAACTTCTTCTGGGAATACTACCTTGATTTTATTTTCTACTTCAGAACCAACTTTTTCATTAAACCCTAAATTGTTATGTGTTACTTTATCTAAACCTCAGCTTGTGAGACCGAAACAACCCACAATTTTGTTTCTTCCTGTCACCTGTTTCCTTTCTGTTGAATTTTAAATTGTCTTAACACTATATAAATATTTTTATTTATAATCAGAGCATAAAATTTGGCTATATGTTAAATTATTCTATGCAAGGCAAAGGTAATTATCCAGAGGGAAAGGTTATTTAACAAAACTACCA
Organism: Pareas carinatus; assembly: GCA_032468095.1. NCBI lineage: Eukaryota > Metazoa > Chordata > Lepidosauria > Squamata > Pareidae > Pareas > Pareas carinatus. Next base: position 280,331 of record JANHFO010005727.1, on the reverse strand, counting down.
TTATAATAATGTGAAGAAATGCATTAATTAGTAAGTGAAAAATAGCTAACTTTTTGTTTCCAACTGAAAGATTAAATTATATATAAGCTGCAGTAAAATGACACATCAGTTTTGTCAAATTGTAATTCGTAATATATGAATTATAGTGTGGATGGATGAGATAGTGGTAAGACTTTAATACTTAGATTTGATCTTTCACTAGGTTTTTTATTATTATATTGCAGAATGTGCTTGCTTTTTGGCTTTCCCTTGGGTGGACTCACATTAACAACCATCTATAATAAAAGTAAACGACAAGAATCAGCAAAAGTACAAAGCATCAAACTTTTTGAATACCTATCTAAGTCACCTGCTCCTTTTGAATTTCATTTTCCAATAAAATTGTGAAGATTGCCATTGTTAAATGGACAAAGTAAAATGATTTGGTTTCAGCTGTGTAAGTCATGTATGTATGACCCCAAAAATTAAGATATATAATATCATAGATTTGGAAAGGGAATGCAGGTCCTCAAGTCCATCCTCAGATGATCCAACCTATCCAGCTTCTTCCTGAACATATCCAGTGATAGGAATTCCTCCCTAGGAATTACTATGTAACTCCCCATACCACTAGATAATTTCTGCTAACATTTAACTGCTGTTATAGTAAGACCATTATTCTATGTCCTGTACACTGGAACAAGAAAACAAGTTATAATTGTCTTCTGTGTGACACTCCTTTCGTACTAGAAGCCTATCCTATGCCCTTTAATAAGCATTTCACAAAGCTAAGCAGACACGTCCTCGTATATCTTAGTTTTTAATCCCAAGATTATTCTTATTGCTTTTCCTTCTCTCTCTCTTGGTTTCTTTGAATCCTTCTTAAAATGTGGTATACAGAAACGTACACCATGCCAAAGGTAGGACAGAGCTGAATTATTTATTTCTATTATAGAAATAAATAGAACTGCAACTTGATGGGCATTTAGTTTGCTTTCAGGTTAAATAGTAAATAGAATGGAATGGAATGGAATGGAATAGAATGGAATAGAATTTATTTATTGGCGAAGTGTGCCTGGACACACAAGGAATTTGTCTCCGGTGTACATACTCAATACTTACATACAGGCTACAATTGACAAACAGTAGTTACAAATATAAGGCTATAATTGACAAACAATGATTACACTCCTAAGATACATTCATTATCATAAAGTACATTCATCATGTCGTGTATGTATTGTTCTTCTCCAGTGCAAGTACATAAAAAGAAAACTGGCTACTTCATTATAAGAACAATAAATAGAACTCTAAGGAACAGAGAGGAGAGGAAAGGGGAGAATGGGAAGAGGTTGTATAGCTGTAGTGGTTCAATTATACTAGACAACCAATAATATTTAACAACTGGAAAATAAAAATAAAATAACCAATATAGTATAGAAAAATAAAAAAGATTGGTAAATTAAACAATTCTATAAATCACACATTGTAATTGCATAATTGTTCATAATCAGCTGGTTCTGTGAATAAATGTGAAGGAAACTACAATATACCCTAGTGTCTAAAATATTGTACTGTCAAGAAAAGAGCCAATATGGGAACATATAACTACTCTCTAAAACTCTTATTGTAAAGAACTAACATCTAAGCAAAAACGTAGACCCAGTGTTTTGAAGTTAAGTGTGTAACAGACTAGCTAACACTTGGAGAGATCATGCAGCTTTGCATATGCTTTAGAGATAAGTAGTTTTGAGTAATTAACACTTTGAACTCTGTACATGCTCTTAAGATAAATGTCATATTACAGGCTAGCTAGAGCTTATCAGCATAAGCTTATCTGCTCTTCTCCATAGCAACATTGCTTTGAGAAAATCAAAGATACGCCTTCAGGCACTAGAAGGGAGGATTGTAAAGGAATGTGGGAAGAAGTTTTGATAATGGCTTATTTTCCTCATAGCAATGCATAAAAGCTAAGCCGCGTCTTTGTTCTGAGTGCCGTTTCCCTCGGAACGCCGGCACTGCAGGGAACCGGACACCCGCTTCTTGCAACGGCCACCGCGGCTGGGCGTCAATTCTGCTAGCACTCTGGTTCCAGGCTCCTCCGGAGTATAAGGGAATCCGCAAATCCTCCAGTGGGTGAGTGACCAGGAGGCTCATTGGACGCTCCTGAGCTAAAAGGAGCCTTAATAGCTGAGGGGCTGGAAGTCACCGGACTGGCGGTCCGTGCCTGGCGCTCAGTGCCGGACCCTGTGGCGGCATCCCCCGAACCCTCAGCCTTGCGCCAGCTGCCGCGGGCCTCGCTCCGTGTCCGGGTCTGTTGAGGGGCGCGCCCAGGCACCCTCGCGGGCCTGCTGTCCCCGTGTATTTGTACTCGTTTATTATGCATATGCGTATGCCTACACGTCTATCTTTATATAGTGTGTTCCCACTTATACTTGTTTTTCCCATATATGCTTGACTAAATAAATAAAATAAACTTAAGAGAACGTGGTTCGGCGCCTGCCGGTTCCTCGGCGGCTCCTTAATAGCTCGCCCAGACTTTTTGCCACGGTAATTGTTGCCCGGATTTCCGCAGCCGGAGGCGGCGGCCCCATCCAGCCGCCCTGCCCAGCCCACCGGGGGCCAGCTGCGGCCCGCTGGCTGGAGAAATCGCTGGGGGGGGGAGGGCGCCAGACCCGCTCGATCACGCGATCCCGCCGAGGGTCACACCGGGTCGGCCTCGAGGGGGCTTCCCTGTCCGGCGGGGATCCATTTGGCCGACCTGGCGCGGGCAGGTCGGCGAGCGGGGCGCGCTCCGGCCTTCTGCTCCGGGGCTGGGCGGGGAGGGGAGGGCCGCGCGGGGCCGCCCACCTCGGTCACGAGGCGAAGGGCCGCGTCAACCCCGCCGGGTGACCGGAGAGGAGGAGGCCGCCGCCCCGCCATGGAAGAGAGCCTGGCGCGCGCCTTCGGGGGCCTGAGCCTCCAGCAGCCCCGCCGCGCCCGCCGCTTCAGCCGGAGGCTCTATTTGCTCCGCGGCCTGCCCGGCTCCGGCAAAAGTACCCTGGCCAGGTAGGCGCGTCCCGGCCGCTCCCGCCCCCGCCCGCATGGCCCGGGAGGTCGCGCCGGGTCCGGCTCCGCGGGGGAGGGCGGCGCCGGGCGACGCGGACCCGCAAACCCCCGAGGGTCTCCGGGATCCCGCGCGGGAGGCCGCCGGGGCTTTGCAGGGAGCGCCGTCTCACCCGAACTCGCCTGGCCGGGATTGGAAGGCGCCGAGGGCCGGGGCCGGTCGCTGTCGCCTTCTGCGCAGGCGCGGCAGCCGAGCCGTGGCCGCCCCGGCACCCTGTTCCGACACCTGCGACGGCCACTGTGCGGGACATGGCCAGGTAAGGCATGCGGCCAAACCAGCCTAGGGGCTGTGTCTGGGATCCCTGAAAGTCTGAACCCATTTGGTTCAGTACTTTCCGGGATCACCTACCAGACACAAACGGCTAAAACGGGCTCCTTTTTTATATATATAGATGGCGCCAGCTCAGTGCAGCCAGCAGGGGGCGGCCTTCTCTCCACCGCCAAGTCTCTGCTGCATCTTATAATCGGTGGCATCTTATAATCAATGTAGTACTGTATGTTTGCAGCAGTACAATTTTCCCCACTGAACCAAAATATAATTTGTACAATGGTGTTAAATAAACCCAGTGGCTGTGGTGCATAAATAAAAGTTTATGGCTTGGCAGATTGTGAAAATCAGTCAATGGCCTTTCTTCTTCAAAATATGGTTAACGAACTATGGTTCAGTTTGATATTTGAGCATAATTAAACACGCCCGCTAAAATCAGGTACCAGAAGTTCTTAAAGAACTTTTTAAATTAGAGCAGACTGCTCACTTTTTGCTTGTCCTATTTTCCGGCTTATTCTTATTAAATCAGACTTCTACTGTGTTTCCCCGAAAATAAGACCAGGTCTTACATTAATTTTTGCTCCAAAATACACACTAGGGCTTATTTTCAGGGTAGGGCTTATTTTTGCTGCTCCGTCTCTAGTTGCAATGGACACACATCCAGTAAATGTGTCCGTCTTGCTGATAATTTTAACTAGGACTTATTTTCAGGGTAGGGCTTATATTTATGAGCAGCCTGAAAAATCATGGTAGGGCTTATTTTTGGGACAGGTCTTATTTTCGGAGAAAACAGGATAAGCAACTAAAGTCAGCCATATGATTGTGAAAGTGCCTAATTCACAGGAGGAGGCCTTTGCGGCCTCTGACCTGATACAGAGTTACCCTGGCTCCCTGGTTTACTGAGGAGCTAAGGGAGATGAGGCGCTGGAGAAGATGCCTAGAGAGCAGTTGGAGGACTAGTTGCTCCAAGTCTGATCGAGCTTTGGTTAAGACACATATTAGGTCCTACCTTGGCGTGATCAGGGCAGCAAAGAAAAATTATTTTGCCGCCCTTGTCGCGTCAGTAGATAACCGTCCCGCCGCACTGTTTGGGGTGACCCGTTCTGTTCTTCATTTGGAGGGGTGGGAAGATCCCCTGCAGGGACAGGCGAAGGATTTCAGCTGCTATCTGCAGGACAAGATCGATCAGATCCGGAGCGGTTTGGACTCCGACTGAGTTGGTCCAAGTGACATGACTGAGGCGAGTCTTGTGAATGTCATCAGGGATCAGTTTGATGCTTTTGCTCCCGAGGACATGGACAGGATCCTGGGACAGCTGAACGTTACAACATGTGTACTGGACCCTTGCTCCTCCTGGTTGGTGCTGGCCTCTTGGGAGGTGACTCGGGGCTGTCTCCAGCGTATAGTTAAGGCTTCACTGAGTGAGGGGCTCCTGCCTGCCTCCCTTAAGGAGGCGGGGCGAGAATCCTCAAGAAGCCTTCCCTGGACCCGGCCGTTTTAGTAAATTACCGTTCTGTCTCCAACCTTCCTTTTGTAGCGAAGGTTGTAGAAAGTGTTGTGGCGCATCAGCTTCCCCAGCACCTGGAGGAATCTGTCTATTTGGACCCACTCCAGTCCAGCTTCAGGCCTGGTTACAGCATCAAAACGGCATTGGTTGCGTTGGTGGATGATCTCTGGAGGGTCCGGGATAGGGGTTGTTCCTCTATCCTGGTCCTGTTAGATCTCTCAGCGGCTTTTGATACCATCGACCATGGTATCTTGCTGCGCCGGTTGGAGGGGCTGGGAGTGGGAGGCATCATCTTACGGTGGTTCTTCTTCTACCTCTCCAATCAGGTGCAGATGGTGTTGGCAAGGGGGCAGAGGTCGACCCCGAGGTGGCTCCTGTGTGGCATGCCACAGGGGTTGGTCCTCTCGCCCCCCTCTTGTTCAACATCTATATGAAGCCGCTGGGGGAGATCATCCGTGGCTTTGGGGTGGAGTTCCATCAGTAAGCTGATGATACTCAGCTGTACATCTCCACCCAGGCCACCCCAATGATGCCGTGGAAGTGATGTCCCAGTGTCTTGAGATCTGAATGGGGAGAAACAGGCTTAAGCTAATCCTTCCAAGACCAAGTGGCTATGGTTTCCGGAATCCTGATATAGCTAGTTGGTTCCATCACTGGCTATTGGGGACGATATGCTGGCCCCCACGGAAAGGGCTCACAACTTAGGTGTCCTCCTGGATACACAGCTGTCTCTGGAAGAACATATGATGGCCGTAGCCAGGGGGGCTTTTTATCAGGTCCGCCTGATCCGCCAGTTGCATCCCTTTCTAGATTGGGACTCCTTAGGCACAGTCACTGAAGCCCTTGTCATTTCCCGCCTGGACTACTGTAATGCTCTCTACATGGGAATCCCCTTGGTCGCACCCGGAGACTTCAACTGGTCCAGAATGCAGCCACACGGGGGATTATGGGAGTGAGAAATCGCTCCCATATTACTCCTCTCCTGTGTGAACTGAACTGGCTCCAGGTAGTCTCCCGGGGGCGCTTCAAGGTTTTGGCGACTTTCTTTAAAGTGTTCCATGGCTTAGGCCTAAATATTTATAGGAATGCCTATTACCACCCATTACCTTCTGCCATCCAGTGTGCTCCCACAGAGAGGGCCCCATCTGGATGCCATCGGCCAAACAATGTCAGCTGGCGACACCCAGAGGGAGAGCCTATTCTGTGACTGCTCCTACCATGTGGAACGAACTCCCCCCGGAGATACACACGATTCCTGACCTCCGTCCATTTCGCCGTGCCCTCAAAACTTATTTATTTGTTCAGGTCGGGCTGTCCTAGTTTCCCATTTTCCCCCTCATTGGGATTTGGTTTTTTATTAATTATATTTCTCGAGGTTTAGATTTTTAAATTTTAAAGTTTCTTAAATTTTTATCGGCCTTATATAATATTTTATTTTATTCCGATTTTAGTTTTTGTATATATGTATTTTAATGGCTGTTCACCGCCCTGAGTCCTTTGGGAGGAGGGCGGTATATAAATTCAATAAAATAAAATTAAAATTAAATTAAATTAGATTAATATTGTTTGAAAAAAGGGCAAAAAGTGTAGGGAAGTGATTTCATTTAAAATGCAACAATTCTGCCAAGAGATTTGTCATACAAATTTACTGATTTGATTTCATGAAGTAAAGAAATACAATCTAGGTGCATCGATTTATTTGGCAAAGTTCTATCAGAATTAACAATAATTTACATCATTTCCGATTTATTCAAATTCTAAAATCAACTGTTTCTCCAAAAATGAAAATCTTTTAATGAGTACAGAAATGGTATTGATTGAATCATCAATGACAAGAAAAATAACATCTGCATACAGTATGCCGTGAAACTGTACTATTTCTATTTCTAACATATAAGGACATTCCGAACAATTTTGATAAACTTGATAGTCAGTTCTTATATTTGCAATTCATAGCCAAGACTGCACAGGGATAGATACAGTGATTTCTGGAGTAAGTTATTACAAATAATGGGCGATTTGCCAATATTTGGACAGCACGTTTTATAAATAAGATGTGCTTGTACTACTCCTATTACTAATATCTGGCAGCTAAATTAGCGCTTCAGTCAATATAATGTGTTTATTATCTTAATTATACAACATTAAGAGACCCCCCCCGCCATGTTATCAACAATTTCAATTTGCAATAATTTCTTTAAATGACTTTATTTAGATTAACCATATATCTTTCCACCAAGTCCCTCTTTCATGCACAGCCAAAGCAAGGAAAAGCTATAAATTCATTATAATGATTTCGGGCATTGACCTACAACAAAAGAATGTTAAAAAGTTGCAGCTTGTGAAGAATAGTGATTAAATATAGCATAGTGGTTAAGGTGGTGGCCCAGAACCCAGAAGACTTGAGTCTAGGCCTCCCTTAGCTACGAAAGGTGTCTGGGTGACTTTGGGCCAGTCACTCTACCTCAGCCTCAACCCACCTCAAATGTAAAGGGAAAAAAATGCAAATACAGGTAGATTTGAGTCCAATTTGGGCTCAGCTGAGCCCCAAATTTCTGTTACCAAGTGAGATATTTGCTATGTCAATTTTGCCTCATTTTATGAGCTTTCTTGCCACAGTGTTAAGTGAAGTGTAGTTGTTAAGATAGTAACATTGTTGTTAAGTGAATCTGGCTTTCCTGGTCAGAAGGTCACATGACCCTGGGACACTAAAACCATTGTAAATATGAGTCAGTTGCCAAGTGTCTGAATTTTGATCCCATGACCACGGGAATGCTGTAACAGTCATAAATGTGAAAAATGGTCATAAGTCACTTATTTCAGTGCGGTTGTAACATCAAACAGTCACTAAATGAACTGTTATAAGTTGAAGGCTACCGGTAGAAGTACAATAACTATGGCAAAAGAAAGCAGATAGAACCAATGATAATAGGCATTGGGTAAAATTCTAAAACAATTGAAACACACTTGAACATCACTGACATTGACAATATCACCATTGGTGAATTGCAAAAGACAGCTTTATTTAGAACAGCTTACATCCTGCAATAATTCCTTTAATGTTATTAAACAATGTGCGCCTATCCAAGGTCCTTGGGAAGGACTTGGTAGGTGGATAACAATGCCAAACCCATTATAAATATCTGTCTGCTTGTGTAACTAATCATCATAACAACAATAACAACTTTTGCTGAGTATATCTGCAACAACTTGGGACTCTGCTGAATAAAGCTAGAATGAGCAATAGTTACTTGAATAAGGGCTTAGGAAAAATATACTGTGGTACCAGCCCAGTTTCCCAGAAATAACATTCTGGAGTGTGATATGTTTAATAAGAAATTCTTTTTAAAGTTTTGCCTTTATTACAGTTGAGACACTAGCTCTAAAAAGTAACCATCTACTGTACATATAGATACTCCACCTTTCTATCTAGAGGAAAACAAGATAAATGATTGGTTTACAAAAATTAATCCTCTCACTCCAAAACATAATATACTTTGCTTGTTAAATCTCTATATCAATGTTTCTAATGCAGAAAAAATTAAAGCGTTCTTTATGCGGATGTATGCATTTTGAAGACCAGGAATTTGATCTGAGAAAGGATTGCTGCAACAGGCTTTATAACCATATCAGAAAGAATATTTCTGTACAGGGTAGACAATATAGGTATAGGCAAAACATACAGTAGCAATTAGCTACTGGTAAGAGAGTCAAAAGAACATTTATGAAGAAGCTTCTATTCATTTAATAAACAAAGTTGCACAAAACAATCCATATTTACCGTGGAGCACGGAAGAGAAAGGATCAAGATCTCTTAGCATTTATTAGTGTCAAGTTCTTACTCTTTTTAATATTTAACTGTTTGTGTTATATAAAACCACTAGCTATTGGTACCCGTACTCTGCTACGGATTTTGTATAATAAGCTGCACATGCCCCATGGAAGAGGAGAGGCCTCAGAAAGGACAGGCCTCCAAAAGCACTTTGCAGGTCTTGTTCGTCCTCCCCCACACACCCGGAGCCCCGCAGGTGGCCAGAAATTGATCCGTGGGGCTCTGGGAGGCTTCTAATTAGACCTGTGGCCCGATGTCCAAGTGTCCCCGAGCCCCACAGGTGCCCAAAAATCGATCCATGGGGCTCAGGGAGGCCTGCAGATGGGCCTGCGGGCCTAATTAGAAGCCTCCTGGAGCCCCATGTGTGGCCAGAAATTGATCCGCGGGGCTCTGGGAGGCCTGGAGATCGGCCCGCCAGCACAGACTGTAGGGAGAGGGAGAGTTGAGCCTCACTCACCTACCTTGCCGCTACTTGTGTTGCAGCTCCTCTCCCTGCCATGACTCGCTGAAACTGCCGTTACATTTTAATTCTGGATGCCCCTTTCCACTGCCTCCTCGAATTGGCCCAGTCAGCTTGGCTCCTCCCCTTTTCAATAAATGTGAAATACCGTATTTTTTGCACCATAGGACGCGCTTTTTCCCCCCCAAAAAGGGGGGGGGAAAGTGTCGGCGTCCTATGGAGCGAATACTCCCCAAAAGCATGGGAGATCGCTCCGGGGGGTGCTCCAAAATCTGGAACAAAGTCCGGAGATCACCTTGCAAGCGGAACTGGGGGCTTCCCAGCATCGCGCGGGGTGGCGGGAAGCCTCCAGTTCCGTTTGCAAGGTGATTTCCGGACTTCGCAGCACCGTGCGGAGCGATCTCCGCCCCCCCGCGGAGTGCCCTGAAGTTCGGGGATCAGCTTGCAAGCGGAACTGGGGGCTTCTCAGCACCGCGCAGAGCGATCTCCGCCCCCCCCAGACCTTGCTCTTTCAACAGACTTTAACCGATTGCTGCATGGAGATTCTGTCACACATATTTTTGTTGCATATTTATTTGATCAGTATATGTATATGTTTTGTTTACTCAGTTGTACGTTATCCAAAATTTTAAAAATGAGACAGTTAACAAATATAGTAAATAATAAACGTATCCATCAGAAGAGAACAGATACAAGATTTTGTTTCTTTGTATCCCTAGCTTGTACAGAGTATTGTGCAATTTCAGAAGGCAAAATTGAGGAACAATTATTAATTCACAATTATTTCAGAACTTATATTCAGTGATAAATTTGTTACAGAATGAATCCAATAGTCATTTCTGGTCAGTGGTAAAAAATATCTATATTGTATCAAGTCATTTAAGTTCTGTTTTTGTTTTGTTAAAGTTTGTTCTTGAGTTGCAAATATGGCCTAGAAATGCAATAATAATAACAAAAATGTTATGTTTTTATGTTTAAGAACATAATATAAAATGAAATAGGATAGAATAAGAAATACAAAAATAATTCAGGCATAAAATCCTAATGCTATATGATTTTATATTTTTGTATAATTCTTTTGATGTCCAGTTATAACAGTTTTATTTATTTTATTTTTATTTATAACACTTATTGAAAAATAAAATAATAGTTGAAATATAGCTAGATGTTATTGTTTTTGTTAAGTTAAATGGGATGAAAAAATTTCAGAATGAACCCATCAATTTTGGTTTTTTAATTGAACTATAGCCCTGCTTCTAGTCGTGCCTATGTAGCATGATGGAATAGTTGCTAGATGGCTAATGGATATGGAAAAAAATTAATAAAGATGGTTTCTCAAAATTGCTGGATAGTTTCTATCTTTACCTTGCTTCAGTATGAAGGAATGGTTTGCTTTTGATTATGTGCCATCAACTGAGTGTCAGCTCTCAGTGACTTCATAGATAAATTTTCTTTTGGAAGAAAAATGAATACTAAATACTAATTAATACATAGAAAAGTAGACCAGATGTTTAAAGAGATTTGATACAAACAAAGTTTGATTGTTTTATTACAGAGCATTTTAAATGAACAAACTATTAATAAATTGCCCTACTTTTCTACATAAAATATAATTTTGCAGATAAAAATGTCAATTTATAACATTAATTTTTTCCCTTTCATTTTAGATTATATTGCTTAAGTATATGAAACATCCAAAATGCCTGTTAGGCGTGAAGGACAGGTATGGCTTGATCTATTTCTTCAGAGCTATATAATTATTAAATAACGAAGCTTAATAATGACATTTTAAACATATAATTATGCCCCAGTACATAGCCAGTTCCAGCAGAGGCTGGAATTAAAATCAGAAGCTTGAAGGGAAAAAAATAACAAACCATTTCTGTATCGTCCTCAAGAAAACTACATGGATGTGTTCATTTTCCTCTTTCACACAGTAATCGTTTTAATGGTCAGTATAGCCCAAGAGTATGAATTATATTACATTTGTTTCTTTTTCCATCTATAATTTATTTGGTTTCCATCATTAATTACAGAAGGTAGAATATTTGAAATGATCTCATGCCTCTGTCACCAAAAAGGGGAAAAAGAAGACAGATTAATTCCCATTTCTCAGGCCTTCCCATCTCTACCAGATCTAAAACATGTTCCATGAAATGCTTTGACCCAATATTCCATTGAGAAAGACTCATAGCTGTCATGAAGGTCACTGAAATTTAGACTGGTCCCATTCTGAATGTTAAAACCCCACAGCACCAAAGTATATGAGTTATTCAATAGCCCTGTCTGATTGGACTATTCACCAAATGAGGCTTATTCTGCTTCTCTGATGTAAAATCATGTGCTGTGTCTTAAATCTCCAACTGGGGAGGCCTGCTGACAGGATTAGTGTGTATTAATATGGTTTAAAATGACAACCAGTAGTGGGTAAGGTATCAGCTATAAGCCAGGAGACCATGAATTTTAGTCCCACCTTAGACCTTCACTCAGCTGGATGACCTTGAACCAGTCACTTTCACTCAGCCCCAAGAAGGAGACAATGGCAAACCACTTTTGAAAAACCTTGCCAAGAAAGCTGCAAGGACTTGTCCAGACGTTCTCCGAGAATTGGACACAATTGAATTGAAGAAAAAAAATTGGTATCAATAAAAAAATTTGTCAATTGTTTAACACACAGTTTTGTCAATAAATTTAGTATACTTGTTTTATAGCAATTCTCTTTAAATAATTCTCTAGTTTTCTATCAGTGCCCCATTCATAAATAAGATCTATCATGACAGAAATTATTGTTAAATCCTATGTATTAAAATAATATTTATATATATATTATTTTTAACAGCTTGAAAAATGTGTTGATGAAGCTATAAGAAAACATGATTTTCACCCATTGCAACAGTTTTTGGAAACAGATTTTACTGATGATATTTACCATAAATGCAGCAAGCAGTTTCTCAACAAATTAGACAAGCTTATATGTCAGGTGATGCACTTTTTTCCTGAACTGTATAAATTAATATGGAAATTTATCTAAAATGCAGATTAAAATAGTTTTTAACTTTTAAACCATTGTGAGCTTCATAGTATTATAAATTAAATACAATATCAGACCTTGCAGATGAGAAGTATGCAGTACATATTTATGATTACTAGGTGGCAGTGATTGTTTGACTGATTATGTTCTGTTAAGCTGGCATTGACTCGTAGCAATCAAATAGGTTTCTCCAGGGTAATCGATCCCTAACCTGGTCCTTGAGGTCTTACAATAGTGTGCCCATTGCTGCTGTAACCGAGTCCTTCTACTTTGTTGCTGGACATCCTCGTCTTCTCATTCTTTCCACCTTTCAAAGCATTATAGACCTTTCAAGGGAGTGACATCCTTGCATAATGTGTCCAGAGTATGGTCATTTACGTCCAGTGATTTGTGCTTCAAGTGAGAATTCTGGGCTGATTGATGATCTGTATTTGTTTTCTTGACTATTTGCGGTATCCTCAGAATTTTCTTCAGCCACAGATTTCATAAATGTCAATACTCTTGCTTCTTCAAAGTCCTTAAGTGGTTAGTAGTCCTCAGTTAATTTAGTGGTTTTCAGTTAATTAAGCAGCCTTAAAAAAGTAAAGTAAGGGTTCGCCTCACACATGTGTGCTAGTCGATCCGACTCTAGGGGTGGTGCTTATCTCCGTTTCTAAGCCAAAGAGACATCGCTGTCCAAAGACATCCCCTGTGGTCATGTGACCAGCATGACTAGATGCCAAAGGTCCACGGAGCCTGTTACCTTCCATCCATATTTTTCTACTTGCATTTTTACACGCTTTCGAACTGCTAGTTTGTCAGAAGCTGGGGCAAGTAATGGGAGCTCACACCGTTATGCAGCGCTAACGATTCGAACCTTCTGATCAGCAAGCTCAGCATCTTAGCTGCTAAGCCTCTGTGCCCCCTTAAGTGGCCTTACTATGCCAATATTGCCTAATTTCAAAAAAGCTAAATAGTTTCATATTTAAAGGGAAACCCACAGAAAAACCTTAGGGCTAGCAAATTCTTTTAAAGACATGCTTTGCAATATGCAGAAGTGCATATAATACAACTCTTTCCAAATCAGGCATATTTTCCTGAGGCTTGCCTGGCTTCTTCAGAAGCTGTTTCTGGTAGTCTTTGCATACCTGTACATAAATAACTGGAGTAACAACCACAATTGAGCCAAATATTTCTGTTGCTAAGTGAAACATTTCTTAAGTGAATTTTGCTCCATTTTATGACCTTATGACCTTTCTTGTCATAGTTGTTAAGTGAATCACTACAGTTGTTAATTTAGTAACCCAGTTATTAAGTGAATCTGACTTCCCCATTGACTTTTCTTGTAAGACGGTCACAAAAGGTGATCACATTACCCCGGAACACTACAATCATCATAAATACGAGTCAGTTGCCAGTGTCTGAATTTTGATCACATAGCAATGGAGATGCTGCAATGGTCATAAGTGTGAACAATGGTCATAAGTCACTTTTTTCAGTGCTGTTCTAACTTTGGTCACTAAATGAATGTTTGTTAAATTTGTTAAAATAGTGTATAATTGCTATAGAATTGAGACTCCACATTTTGTTATTCTAATGAATATGGGGTTTTGCTTAAAAATTGAAACAAGTCTTGATTTAGTTTGCATGCATTTTTTTTTCTTTCAGCAACTTGACAGTGAAGAAGTTAACAATGTTTCCACTTTGTTGAATACTCTTCAGAACCATGGCAGAAATATCAACATATTAGGTGAAGTTGGGTTTCCAGCAATGATTGAATATGGTCTTATTCAAAAGATAAGTATATAATATTGAAAAATAGTCCTAGTTTGACTACTTAGTGGTGTAATATTGTTAATGTTATTCTACAATTGTCTTTTGTATAAATGAACATATTGTAATCTTTAACCATAGTAATTGTACAAATTTTTATTTTCTTTCTCTACATGGTTAATTGGTTTGAAAAGGCCAAAGAGATTTTGAAAATTAAAAACTGTGAATGTAATGACGCATTCACTACTCTATTTGAAGATTTCTTTGAGGTCCTAATGGTAAATATATCCTATATATCTTCTTTCACAAATTATGTGTTAAATTTAATATTCACATTACTTTGAAAAGTTTTTTTTCATATTTGGATTTATTTTTCCTCATTGATATGCCTAGAATATGATCGACTCACATTTGCTAAACAAAAACTTAAAGTATGTATTCAATTTAAATTCTTATATGCAGATGATGAATATAACACTTAGGAATTCAGTTTACATTAATCTCCAAAGAATAGATCCCATTTATGTATATCCAATGGAATGCATTATTTATTTTTTGGAGAATTTTTTTAAACAATGTGGAATGTACTGCCTATTTTATTATCCTGCCCATCTTTTTAAATAGGCCCCATGTAATGTAATACTTTTAAGGTTGTTTTTATTGTGTTTTTGTGCTATGTATTGTATGTTTTTTTGTTAGGCCTGTTAGCCGCCCTGAGTCCTGCAGGAGAAGGGCGGGGTATAAATTTAAATAAATTAAACTAAACTAAACAAAACAAGCAAATGTAATGCTTGCACTTTCCCAGTGACATGTTCCTGAAGGTTTAAGATGGATCTTCAGGGATCCCCAAGTAGAAAGACAGGAGACCCAAAACTGAAAAACTGGAAGAAATTAAATTTTCAGTCTGACTCTGAAGATTGAAGACTGCTGATGGTGGAAGTCAACCAGTTGCTGACTTCAATTAATGAAGAATTCTTTGTCATCCATCTTATCCCAACTACCTTTTCTTGTACTCAGATTCTCCTTCCTAGGAAAGTTGCTGTAAGCTACTGGCATGTATGGATTGGCTGGACGTCAAAGCTCATAGTGTTAACAACAGATTCATATTATAAGTTAGATTTCTAGTCCACTCTGAGCATAGGACTTTTCACAGAGAGCCACCAAAGGAGCCATTCTGACAGAGTCTGGTTTCTTCCCACATTTCCATTTACCTTGTCGTCTCCTTGTTTCCTGAGGGCAAGAAAACTAAATAAGCTTCATCTGTATTTGACTGCCCATTCTGACAAGCCTATTTGGCCTCCAAGCACACTACAGACACGCCATGGCAAATTCTTTGTCCTCTCTTGAATTTTTTCATCTTGCCCTCATCCTGGGCAGGAGACTGGCTTAGGTTTTCCTTAGTTATGAAGGTGGTATTTTTCTCCTGTAGGCCAACATTCCAGAGGTGAAAGATTGCTCCGACTTTGCCACCCATCTTCTTAGAAGGAAGAGAGGGGACTGCAGGGGCTGGAGAGAGAAGCAAGGGAGCCAGAAGACAGACTGGTGATGGGAGAAGCCAACTCAAGGATGAATGGACAGAACATCCGTTCAGAAGTGGGGAGAGGTCCTTTGTCAGTCTTATGTCCGTTATAGCTCAGAGTGCCGGCTTTTTCAAATTCAAATGACAGAAATTGGAAGGAGATGGTTTCAGATTGTGTGTTTTGGGAAGGGAAGCAGGCTATGGATAATTTTGATCAATTCTCCAAACTGATCACAACCATTTCAGAATTTTTTTTATTATTATTGCCAGGAAAAAGTTACAATATTTAAAGATATTTTTCCTCATACAATTTATATTTCAGTATAATCGACTAACTCAGTCCACAAATCAGAAAAGGTGCTTTTTCTTTCAAACTAGGAGCAAACATATTGTAAACTGGACGTTTGACTCAAACAGTCAAGAGGTGTGAGTTGGGAGGGGTTTGGCTGAGCCAAAACTAGGAATATTTTGGTTGTTTCTTGATTTTGTTAAAAAACAATAATCCAGCGGTCTTATGGGATGAACAGGATAAACTTGGTATATCCTCCCCTCCCCCTTTGCTGCATCTTTGCGTTCAAGCACAGTATATCAACCAGTCCATCAACCCCACCTTGGAAAAATCTGAGGAATTGGATAGGCTGATATGCCACCAAGGAAATCAAAGTTGGTGTACTCAGCCCTTCTGCTGATCTTCCCAACTTCTTCACTTTCTACCCTTTAGCCACCAAAAAAAACATCCCCTCCCCCACACGTATGGCTTTGACTGTTTCCTGTTCTTCCTACCTGGAATCATCTCTGCCTGGTACACACATGTTTCAGCAACATGCTCAGGACCAAAAAGGTACATGTCAGCATCTGAATATGGAGCACCTGAAGCTAATAGTTTTGTGCACTGAATGATTTCTGCACAGAATGCTTGACGCATCCTTGTCAAAAATCGTAGGGTAAAATAAAATAGTAATCAATGTCTATTATTATATTACTTAAATAACAGTTTTCAGTATTGTGATTTAGGGCACAAAGCAAGCATGAGGTTTCCAGAGGGTACAGATTGTCTCCCCTCTTCCAACTTGGTGTTTTTCTCATTTGCTCATGCTCAGGAATGGATACTGAGAGAGAAGAAATAACCAAGAAGCCCGTTAACAGGGATGCACATTTCCTGACGGTAATAAACTGAAAAGATGAAATGGATTTTTTAAAAATTAAATCTTTCCTTGCAGAGAGAAAAGTGTTTCTAAGCATTCATTGGTTACAAATCTAATTAAGTAGATGGTGCTATGATAGGATTACTTCATCAGTGTGTAAATAAAATCAGAATTTGCCCTGTTACACATTAATCCAATAAAACCTGCTAAAATAGACCGGAATGAACTTCACATTCAACAGCACTGGATTCACTATATACAAGAAACACCACTGAACCTCTGCATGATATAAAGCAGTAGTAAAGGGGCTTGCTTAAAATTATTATCTTTCCAGTACATTTTCCAATTCAGTCATACATCACACTGATTAAAAAGTTCTTTCACCGCCTACTCTTTATATGGAGCAGGGGTTTAAATATATATATATTGCTTTCCATTGATACATGTCTTACCTGTTCCCTCACTTTTTCCAGAAATAGCAAAGGACACAAATGCTTTCATACAGAACACCTGATTAAGGTGTGTTTACATTATTCCTTTAATGGATTTTCCAGGTGAAGAGCCTTATGTTGGGTCCGATCGCGGAAAGAAGCAGGCTGGAAAAACCTCAGTGAATCGCAACAGCGTTTATTAACAAAGTAACA
>JANHFO010005727.1:241018-258591 GCA_032468095.1 Pareas carinatus | reverse complement strand
GGGGGCACTAGGCGGCTAGGGGATGGCAGAGGCGCGCTAGGAGGCCAGGGGGGGCATATGCCTGGAGCTTGGCCTGCTCCGTGGGAACGTCTGGAACTTGTCCCACCCTGCGGGAGCGCCTGAACACCCGAAACTCACTCTGCTCCACGGGAGCGCCTGAAGCTCACCCCGCCACACAGAAGCGTCTGGAGCATCCAGAGCTAGGTCAACCCCGCAGGAACGTTCAGAGCTCAGTCTGCACGCCCAGAGCTCTCCCCGCTCCGTGAGAGTGTACAGAGCTCAGCCCTGAGTTAGGGCCGGCTGGCGGGCGAGCAATGAGGGGGTAGTGGAGTACGAGAAGGCATGTTTTTATTTGTGTATGCATGTCTGTGTTTCTCTCATTCTGTGTATGTGTATGTGCTATTCCGAATAATGCTATTTAGTGGGGGTGGGGGCACTGAGGATGAGTTTGTAGCACTAAGGGAGCAGTGGACTGAAAAGATTTGGGAACCACTGGTCTATGGGATAAGATCCATAGGTCCAGTCTAAACCTGCATATACAGCCACTATGTTGTCCTCTGAACATTCAGGAATCTTGAATAAGCAAAAGTTCTTTGCAGGTACTAATAGTTGTGTAAGTCTTTGGAAACTATATCTAATCTTTCAAATGTACTCTCTAAGACAGAGAGTAGTCTTAATTTTAAGGCAGGTTCATGTGTCCTAAGGCTAAAATGACAGAATTAGAGGCATCAAGATGCGGAAAAATTATTTTCCAAGCAATGTATTAATGCAACAGTTTACATTTAAAATACCCAATGAAATGAAAAAAAATAGGAAGATTTCAGAATGCATGCAAAATGAGATATGATTACTGCCATGTTTAGACACTTGACACAAGGCAGTTTTAATTATAAAAAATGTATGATGATTCAAAAGTTGGGGAAAAAGCATTGGTAATTTGCGACATTAGAGGAAACACCATATTTTTAGAAATGTATTCTGTCACGGACTACATAGATTCATTTGCAACTGACAATAAAACTTTCAAAGTGGAAATTAAGCTTTGGAGAATCAATGTAATGTATGTCATTGCTAATTTTATATTGAATTCAGTAGGCTGCTACTACACAATGTACATCTAATTTCATTCTAGATGTAAGGTTCCTATTCTTCACATCCCACTTTTGGGTTTATTATAGGGGGCAAAACCCAAAACACCTGTGCAATCAGAGTCACCAACTTGATGGTTTTTGTGCACCCCCTCGATACCCTTGATCACAAAGGAAATGTTTTGGATTATATGAACCAATGCTATGATTTCCAGTAGGTTAGATTTCCCTGTGAAAATGCTACAATTGTATTTTAGAAATTCAAAAACTTTAGGGATCTATCACAGGTGTATCTTAGTATCTGGGTAACCCCCAATGTTGTACTTTCAAAAACGAGTAAAATGAAATATCATATGCAGTCTGGACTGTTAACCATCAGCATTAGGTAAATGTTTCTGATGTTGTACATAGACCATACTAAAAAAAATTGAAATCTCCTATCTGATATATTAACTCTATTTGCAGACCTCTTTTTCCTCCAATAATTTTATTAATTTTTAACATAAATAAAGATACAAAGGCAAACAAATGTCTTTTTTTTAGTTTTTTCTTTGCTCTTCCTTTTTTTTCCTTCCTCCCTTCTTCTCTTCTTCCTTCTTCCTTTCTTTCTTTACAATTCTTATTTTACCACTGGTCAATTCTTTTGATTTAAGCATACATTTGATTTAATGTATGCTTTACATACATTTTGTCCAATTATCCTATTTTACTTATTTATTTACTTATTTGCTGTATTTTTTTTCTATCTTTATGATATTAAATTTCATCTTACATTTACATATATGCAAAGTTCACTCTACCTTCTTAATTTCTATTTAATTTAGTTTAATTCTATAAATATAGCTTAATAATAATTTTCTCCAGAGTAATGAGACCAATAGCTTATCTCAGTTAGTAATTAAATAAATACAGGCATGGCAAAATCAAAGAAAGAATAGAGCAGAAAACAGAGCAAAACAGAAACAAAACTTTAACACTTGGATTTGGACTCAAATATGGAAAACCTTTTAATCCATTATATAATATTTTCTATTTTCAACCTGTCTTTTTCCTTATTCAGTATTTCTTCCTTATTTATCTTTTCTCTTCCTTTTTCTTTTCTTCTCATTCTTTCACCCTCTTTATCTTAATAACTTCCTTCTTTTTTCTCAGCTATCCACTCTCATTTCATCCGTATCCTTCTTTCTATAAGCTTTCTTTTCTCTTCTCATGTTATCTGCAACTCTCTATTTACCTTTCTTTATCTTTTCTTACTATTCTCTTACCCTCTTGTTTTTTTCCTTCTCTTCCTTTCTCCTACTTTTTCCAACTTTTCTTTTCTCTTCTATTTCCTTTTTACTTCCATACATACTTCTATATTTGAATCAATTCCCAAAATAAATAGATTAATCTGTTTTCTTTCCATTTTTACATACTTCAAATTTCTTAATTCATTTCCAATTCTAGCATTTCAAATTGCTTACTTGCTGTGTTTTCTTTTTCTTCCTTAACCTATTAAATTTCACCTTACATTTCATACCTTTATGTATATCCACAATTCATCCTTGTATTCTTACTTTCTCTTAATAATTTTTCTCATAACAAGGGCAATGATTTAGGTTCTTATAATTTAACATCAACCAATAATTAAATAGATACCATCATCACAAAACCCAAACAGAAATAAAAAATAACAATACTACTAATAGAATAACAATAACAATAATAATAATGGCATATTTAACAATTGGGTGTAGACTCAAATATGAAATTTTTTTTAGCCTAAATAATATTTTCTCTTATATCTATTTTCAGCCTTCCTATCCTCTTCCTTTTTTCTTCCATATATAATTCCATATTTGAGTCCATCCCAAAAGGAAACATATTCATAAATTTTCTTTCCATTATTTACATATTTTGAAATTTTCTTAATTTATTTCCAATTTCTAACATTTCAGTAATATATTATTCTTAACTATTATTTTCTTAGTTTGTGTTCCCACATTTCCATCCTATATTTTATTTCCTATTTGGTCTCATTTAGTTCTTCTATTCTACAGGGGATTTTTCTATTTCCCTTTTTGGGTTCAAATATTATTGTTCTTTTTAAAAAAATCTGTATATGTATATATATAAATATTTTCCTTTTTTAACACCAAAAGAGAGAAAGAAAACCAAAGAAGAGGTCTAATATTACTCTTTAAGTCTCATTTCCATTCTTATATATATATACACACACAAACACACACCATCACCAATCTCTTAACCTTATTTTCCCATTTTCATTAACAATCATTCAAAATCATTTCAATATCTTTAGACCATACCAAAATCACATACTATCCTTTTTTTAAATACTATCCCCAAAAATCATTCAAAATCATTTCAATCCCTTTAGAACATAACAACTTCCCGTTTCAGTCACTGCCGAATAGGTTCGGCTGCCGAAAATCCCCGCTTTCGCTATTCTGGGGCCCTGTGGGGTCCTAGGATGCCCCAGAGAGGCGTCCGAAGAAGTGGTGCAGCAGAAGACGGATGCCAGCAGTAGCTGACACGAACGTTCTTCATGCTTTGACCACTTTTTGATGGATAGAAGGCAGGAACTACAGAACAATTAAATAACATCAAAATGGAAGCAACAGATAAAATAAACACGACCAGCTGTGAAAGAAGAAAAAGGTACTATTCCACAGTAATTACGAGGGGTGAACTAAAAAATGAGAAAAAATTTCGGCCAGCACAGGAAAAAGGACAATTTGGAAGTTGGTGGGGTGAACAACTCATAAAACAACTTGAAGAAATTCCAGAAGTCTTAAGGGAAAGAATACAACAGAGAGAAAAGAGAGAGATGAGAATAAAAAATAAAATGTGGGGAAAAAATAAAATTAAAATTAGATAGGAGATGGAAAATAGTAAGGAAAAGAAAGGCTAGAAAGCTGATAGAGATCATAAGGGTAGGGAAAGGAAAGACTTCTTCCAAGGAATGGGGAAAAGAAAAAAGTGGTAAATGCTTAACGTTCAAAAAAGGTGGAGGAATAAATAGCGGTGGAGATTAGAAGAGAAAAAAGTCCAAAAAGAGGATAGTTAAGAGAAACAAAGAAATTCAGGGGGAAGAAAAGGTGAAGACTAGAAATAGAGAAAGGTCTGAGAAAAAAAATGAAACAAAAGAGAATTTGCAAAGGAAAAAAGTGTATGTAAAACCCCTATTTACTGAGAAAGGGATAGGTTAGATTGAAAATGGAAAGAGGTAGACACTGAGAAGAAAACAGGTTTAGAAAAATGGATGGTATGTGATTTGCAAATTCCTATGCTATTCATAGTGTTTGTCCAATTTGTATTTGGAACTCAATGATCATTGAATCATTTCATAAAATAAACTATTCAGTTTAGAAAGAATAAAGAACCAAATTCAGTATAAAGTCATTTATTTGACTTGAATGTAAATAATTTTATTCATTGATAGCTAGGCAAACATATAATTATTCAACATTTTTCAGAGGTAGACATATCAGTTTACTACAGTAAATCCAAAATGATATACTGTGACATCACCACCCATCCCATCTATTTAAGATCAAGCAAGATATTAAAAACTTGGGAAAATATACAATATCCTGCCAACAAAATAATCAAAATGGAAATGACCCAAAACTCCATGGGGAAAAAATTCCAGACTTAGGGAGCTAATGAAAACTGAAACAGAAAATGCTCTCTCATCAATGGACATTTGGTCTGCTGGAATACATCTGGTAAATTACTTTTAATATTAGAGTAAGAGCTAGACACATTTTTATATTCTTCTTGCAATATCCTGTTTTATAAATCACTGAGAATCTTTGTCTAATAGGTTAGTAGTAATTATAGTATCGTTCAGAGAAAACTCAAAATCATGATTTAAATATAATCGCTTAAAATAAGTTCATTGAACTCAGTGACCCTTATTTCCCAGATTGAAAGGCAAAATATCATTTTTTCCTTATGATTGTTGTAAGTATTTTCTAAAAACATCTCTTAAACATAGATCGAGGATTACTGACCCACAAAATACGTTCTCCTGCAATACACATTTTAATACATAATTGTGGAAACAGGAAATTAGTTTTGTTACAAAAATGTCTGTTTGCTTGCTGAATGCACAATGATAGAATATAAAAGTGTAGCCACAGTACTATTTGGTTCAAATAAATTTAACTCTAAACTCTGTTTATTCAACTACCTACAATCTAGAGGACAATAGAATTTAAAAGAACTTGTTTAAATAAAGGCACAGAGGCAGTGTTCAGAAAAAGTTTATTGCATTTGTTTCCCACATGGAAGCATTGACAGTATTGAAAAAAATGCAGCATTCACATTATTTTCTAAATGAGACAAATCAATTGGCCTTTTAAATCAATTTCCTTTCCACTCCCTGGCTTTGATTCAGTTTAAATAATACATCTGGAAGCATAGCTCATTTTCATTTCTGTTTTTTCCCTACAGATATTTTAATGGTCACCGTCAGAATTTTTTAAATCGAAAATATGCAATGAAATCCCTGCCTATATTTCAAAGTGTTAACAGATTCACTCAGTTTGGGTGTAATTTGTTCTACTTTTGTTTTGAACAGAATGCCTTCTATTTAGTCCTCATCTCCAAGCTCTTATTATGTATACAGTTTGCCATCCTTGTAATCATGAAAGAAGGCATGCATGATCTTTTAACACATGACAGTTCTGATTGTAAAATATATATGTATAGAGTTAAAGCAGAACAAATGTTTAAATATATAAAAAGGAGCTAATGTTAAAAAAAAATTAGAGGACAATGCTAGACTTTTACCTGGATTTTTAAGCCTCCTCTATACATGAACACTATTCGTTAACAATTTCCCCTTTTTAATTAATACAAACTTTATCTTGCTATTCTACACATTTAAATCAACTTTTCTTATTTTTTCAATTATAAGGCATTACAAAGCCACACATACAACAATCTTCATTCATTTAACCAATAGTGACAATAATTCCTGCTGTCCAGAAAGATATGGTAAAAAACAG
Organism: Pareas carinatus; assembly: GCA_032468095.1. Lineage (NCBI taxonomy): Eukaryota > Metazoa > Chordata > Lepidosauria > Squamata > Pareidae > Pareas > Pareas carinatus. The sequence goes on along the minus strand of JANHFO010005727.1, from coordinate 252,488 downwards.
CACAAGAAAGAAGAATTTCTGTAGCTCTTCAAAATACAATAGTGTTGGCAACATATTTTAAAGCTTAAAAGCTAAGCAAAGTTATCAACTGGACTTCTAGCTGAGTCATATTTTCTCTTCCATTACTTCAGCCATTATTATGTGAGGCTTTAACTCAAGTGCATACAAAATACCACAACATAAAAAGTATTCTCTGCTACAAAGAAGTTCATGAATACCCATATAAGAAGATGATATTCCTGACATCGGCTGTTGTTCAGTGGTTATGTAAATACTACTCAGTCAGCATAGGTGGGCGGAGAGAGAGGAGTTTCTCCTTTACATTAGTCGTCAGCAAGCAGACAGGGGGAAAAAATAGGTCAGTCAAGTCATTAAGTAAAAAGAAGAAAAAAACGCTTCAGCCAGAGATGAAGAATTACCAAAGTGTGTAGAATACAGACCTGCTTTTTTCCCCCTCATCTTTTCTCTGCGGGTATCTGCCCTTTTACAGGCAGTTTTTCTTTAAAGAAAAGTTTTTTTTCCCATTTGAAACATTCATATGTAATAGCCATAGTGCCGCAAATGCAGTTTTGTTTGGGTGAAAATGTTGTCACGAATTCTTAGACCACATACTGATATGGGTCGGCTTTTCCTTGATCTGGAGTAGCAAATGGGCTAAGCCAAACAATAGAGAACGGATGGCCGAATACTGCTTTCATGTTCATCCATTTTGTTTTTTTAGCCCATCTTCTCTCTTCTTTTTTCAACTGTTCTATTCCCTGAAAACAGAAATATAACATTTTCAGGCAGGAACTTATTTTTGTACTTCTGGTTTCGGGGGAAAGTTTCCTCCTAACTATCCTTTATCAAATGGCTGGAGCAGGAATATAGTAAGATTTTCTAAACACGTTTTTTCAAAAAAATTAACAAAGGCTGGGGGGGGGGGAAGAGAGAAAACCAATAATGTAGAAATGAAAAGAAAATCACAGTTGCCATGACAACTTTAGCAGTTGACTTTAATACTCTTCTTTCCCAAAATATTTAAAGCAATTATGTTTTTAATTAAATGGTTAATAAGGAAATGTATACATTTCCAGATTTAAGAAAAGCCTCAACCATTGCTTTTTCAGTTTCATTTAATCATACTTTTATTTTCTGCAAGTTGATGCCATTCAGATGCACTGAAATTTTATTCCTCAGCTAGCATGACTGCTAAGCAATATACCCAACAAGTTACAAATCCAGCACATCTGAAGGGCACCTAGTTAGAGAAAATTGCACTCACTCACCAGCAGAAGAAACAATTGCAAGGTAATATATGAGTATAGAAAAGGGGGAGACAGGAATAGTATTAGCTTAGGAAAATTCAAAAGAAAAATACATGTCAGATGAATGTCTAATACTTCAGTAATAAGCACCTACACCTGCATTAATAATGTTAGGCTATAAATTGTAAAGTAACATATTAGATATTTTTGGAATCTGATCCATGCTCCATTCTTTCTGTTCAATTTTTCAAGTGATGCTTAGAAATGTAGGAACAATAAGAGTCGGTTGTGCCATTCTCCTTAGTAAGTTGGTCTGGATGTCAAATTAAATCCATATTTGCCTTAGTAGTGAATGGACAATTCAGATTACACTCACTCACTTGTCCCCAAAATGGATGTGGCTGACAAAAATGATAGATTTCACCGTGTGAAACAGACAAGACAAAGAAAGAAACACATAATACATGGTGGTTCCATTCTCTGCTCTAATTTCCCTGAAAAAAACAAGTCCACAATCATAGTTCACACAACATGCTGAGCAGATCACTCACGAAGCACTTAACATAGTTATTAAACACATCTACGCATAGATGTGGAGTCAGCAGCTGCAAAGCTACCCTGCTTACCCTTACATGCTACAAGTAGTCCTCAACTTACAACAATTTATTTACTGATCGTTTGAAGTTACAATGGCACTGAAAAAGTGACATGACCATTTTTCACAATTATGACTGTTGCAGGATCCCCTTGGTCACGTGATTTACATTTGGATACTTGACAATTGACTCACATTTATGACGGTTGCAGTGTCCCAGAGTCATGTGGCCCCCTTTTGCGACCTTCTGACAAGCAAAGTCAATGGTGAAACCAGGTTCACTTAACAACCGTATTACTAATTTAAGAACTGCGGTGATTCAATTAGGAAATGTGGAGAGAAAAGTCATAAAAGGGAGCAAAACTTACTTAAAAAATTTCTTACATAGCAACATAAATTTTGGGCTCAATTGTGATCATAAGTTGAGGACCTCTATTTGGTTATGTTACCTTATTGTATGGTGTTTAAACTGGAACACTGTATTGACGCCAGTGAGAAACTTTTGAAAGTCCAAAATTTAGACACAAAAGCACAGTGATGGAGTATAGAAACAAAGTAATACAGTACAGGTAGTCTTTGACTTATAACAGTTTATTTAGTGACCATTCTAATTTACAACTGCACTGAAAAAAGTAATTTATGATTGCTTTTCACGCTTATGACTGTTGCAGCATACTCATGGCCATGTGTTCAAAATTCAGATGCATCGCAACAGACTCATATTTATGTTGGTTGGAGTGTCCCTGGGTCATGTGATTACCATTTGTGATCTTTTGACAAGCAAAGTCAATGGGGAAGCCAGATTCATTTAACAACCATGTTACTAACTTAACAACTGCAGTGATTCCCTTAACAACTGTGGCAAGAAAGCTCATAAAATAGAGCAAAATTCACCTGACAAATGTCTTGCTTAGCAACAGAAATTTAGGGTTCAATTGTGGCCATAAGTTGAGGACTACATGTAAAGGGCTACAATATTGCCTCCTCCCTAGAATGCAAGATTTAAAATAAAGGAAAAATACAAGGTACAGCAGAAAAATAGTATTATGATAGAAGATGGTTTAGTTGATCACAGAGTCAGAATTTCACAAAGAACATATTTTTGTATCCAAGATTGGCTAACTTTAGAAAGGTCAACCGAAGAAGCAATCATTTTAAATTTTACACAGACATCAGATCTGCTTTGAGATATAGAAGATGCTTAACTACTTGAATGTGGCCATTTATCAACTATAATATATCAGAGTAGGCAACAGAATTTCATTTTTAATGTGTGCCAATGTTCTCACAGTAAAAAAAAATGACAATAAAGGTATCTTATCTTATCTTATCCTAGCCTAGCCTAACCTAGCCTATCTTATAATAATAAAAGCTGCCTAAAACCCGAACCCACTGAATTAATTATCAAAACAAAATAATTGGTCAAGATAGGACATTAATTAGAAAGGCATAATGGACAGGAGAAGCTCAATTCTTCATGAAGCTGAGAAAATAAATACAATACAGTTAAAGGCCATGCAAGGAGAAACAGCAATTTTCCTAAAATCAATTCAGTTTGAGGGAAGAGGGGGGAAAAGAGCATGAATTATACAGCAGTGATCTATAGACCAAGTTTACAACAAATATATATTTTCCATATGAAGCAGAAATAATTGAAGAGCTAGTAGGAATATTAGATGAAAATATGTGAAAAGTATTTCTGAAGGATGATAGCCAGGCTACAAAAAGAGATAGAAATGCATTTTAAGCACGCCATAAAAATACCAAAAAAGAAACAGGTTCTGAATATAATTTTGTGAAAGTTGTATGAAATATGCTACCTATCAATCTGATTATTAAATGGACATATAGGGAAATCAGAAAATCATAAAGAAAATTAACTTGGAATCACAATATTTAATTATTAAACAAACTGAGCAAAAACCATGTTGACTTATTCTCAGCATGTCTTGCTAAGACAACCATTAAGTCATTTCTGATTGTGAAGTAAATTCTGAAGTTAAGTATTATATAATGGAGTAATAAAGAAAATAATGACTGCATTTAGACATAACAGTGAACCTTGACTTGCATTATGAGAAGTCATAAATATCAAATGTATTTGCTTATTTATCACTTGGATTTACATGCTGCTCCAATCAAACTGATTCTGAATAGCTTACAAATCCTCCAAGACAGTTAAAGACAATAAAATAATATAGATACAATCTAAATAATTTCCCACCAATGTGATATATCTTTCTCAAGGGAGCAGGCCACCCACCACTCCTTACCCAAAGACCTTCTGGATCATAACAGCCTTACAGAACACTAGTAAGGATGGAACCAGCATCATCCCTGGGGAAAGTGTGTCGCATGAGAGGGGATCATTAGTGAGGATGCTCACTCCTGAGGTCCCTAATCCATCCTTGCCATTCCATCTTGGCTGAAAGGATATAAGAAGCTTCTGATATCAGTTCTCATACACACAATTGCTATTAGCTGTTTAAAGTCAAGTCACAAAACAGCATAAAATATTAATAATAAACAGCTAGGTGAATACATTATTTTTGTTTAAATTTAGCAAAATTATAATTTGCACCAGTGGCCCCCAACCTTTTGGGTACCAGGGACCGGTTCCATACAGAAAGATTTTTCCAGGCTGCAGAAATATATTGGGCTCCCATATTTAAAACAGGGGTCCCCAAATCTGGTCCATAAACAGGCACCAGGCCGTGGCATGCCAGCAAACAAGTCAAGCCCCATTTGCAAGATGCAGGAAGCATGCAAAACCACCACCCCTCCGGTCTGTGGAAAAAACTTTTTCTATGGAATCAGTTCTTGGTGCTCAAAAGGTTGGAGCCCTATGCTTTAAAAGAAATCCAGAATTGTGGCAATAGTCCACTGGACATTTTGGGCTAAATTTGGCATGTTCTGTTTGGGCTGCAGAATAATGAAACATAGTTTGATACAATATAAAAAAGAATGGTTAACCATAAACCAGGTACAGAAACCTCTAATTTCACTTTATGCATTAGTAGTTCATACTTCTCAGTTACTAATGCTTCTAAATCATGCCATGTTTAGCACACAGCCTTGCCATCTAAATACAATCGCAGTAAATTTGAGAGTACCAAAAAGCTGTTGATAACATTGTGGTTTTTAGCATCCTCCCACCCTACCCCTATCAATTGTTTCTTGGGCTAGGATCATATTGTATACACATGTACATATCCTATGTGGGAATTGTAGGCCTTTGAATTGTGGCAATTGTGGGCCTCTAGTTAGCTGGCCTTCAGGAATTGTAAAGGTTCATGGGGACAGGTGCGGCAAACCGTCCAAGTTTCCATGGCAACCACACTTCTGCAGTCTCGTAATCTACTGGTTTTCAAAACATTCTTTCATTGTTTTGGCTCATATGACCTTCGATGTGAGCAGCTCTTGGTTAGTATGCTCTAAGAAGGCCTCTTTTAGGGGGGGACTGGGGAGAGGGAAGATGACCTAAGCCTTAACCAATAGAAACATTGTTGCTACTTTTTGCTTTCTGCTGTGAAACCTGTACTTATTGAATAAACGTCCTGAAAAGGGTCAGGCATCTTTTGATCATCCTAATGGCTGGACTCTGATTCCTTCAATCTTGAGCAACTTCCTCTCCATCAGCCAACAGATTTAGTCATCCTGTGGGCAAAAAAGCAGGCCAATCTCTGGCAACTAGTCCTTTTATGGTTCAATAAATAGTTAAGAAGAATGGAAAAAGACCAGTGTTTAAATGAAGGAACATGAATAATAGAATTGAGTTTCTTAAAGGAACTACAATAGTTACATTTTATTTTTCATATCTGAATAGAAAATACACAAATACAGCTCCAGATGTAATATGCGCCAGATACCCTACTTGATAAAAAAAGTGCAAAGCAGAAAATTTTATGAATAATTTTTCCAAACTGGATGAATAGATAATAATGATATTTTAAGTAACACATGTGTAAAATGATAGAAGAAAATAATTCATTTATATGTATACACTGAGGAGATTCCCAAATGCAACCAAGAAAACAATAACTACCCAAATACTTTGCAGTGCACTTCAATGTAAACTTTTGGAATCATAATAAATGATCACAATGCCCTTGAGCTGAGTTCAATTCATGGTAACTTGCACATAAACCAAAATTTTGGCAAAAAGCATTCTAGTATTCCCATCTCAAAATAAATAAATAAATAAAATAAAGCAGTGGAAAAACAAACAACACTAAAATAGCCACCAAAATAGTGAAGGAATATTTTTTACTATGCAAAGGAAGCATTTTAATTTACAAAACAGATGAAATGAGAAGGTCACAACAGCAGAGGTGTAAACCATTCCCTAAAGATGGCTGCATGTATAAGCATCTACATTTAAAGTGTTGGTTTAAAGGTACTGTTACAAACTCTATCCTCTGCATAGATACAATTAATTCTTTTTTTCTTTTGTCATATTAACCCCATTTAGAAGTGAGATTGATGATGGACTGTTCTCCTTAGGCATAACGCTCTAGAATGTACGAAACATTGCTTTTAAAGATTTTCTGATTCTGAGGTAAAATAATTTCTATTCCATTTTAATATAATATCCTATTCTGAGACTCTTGGGGCTGAAGTCTTTCTTATTAATTTTCTATTAATTAACTGGGAACAATGCAGGCAAAGAACATTTATCAAATAACTAATTTGAGACTCTGAATTGTATAAGGGCTTTCTTCCATTGAGATTTCTCTTCCTTATTTAAAGTACTGGGAATTTATTTCTTACTTTCCACAATTATCTCCAACAGAGATATAATCCTCTTTTTCAATATAAGTTACTTGAAAAGATTATTACAGAAAAATTTTAAGGAGGCTTCAACAGAAATAAATGCCAATATGTTCCACGGGGTTTCCTCAATTATAAGTTGGCAACCTCAACATTTTTGAAAAATCAAATGGAAGTAATAAAACATAAATTGAATTTGAAGGAATCAGAAAAATTGGCCTAACAACTAAAAAGTGCAAAACAATGTTTTTGAAAATGCAAATAAACCAGGAAGATGGGTATCTTAAAATCTTAAAAAACAGAAGGAGAAAAAACTGATAAATAATTTGCCAGATGAAAAAGGAAATTTACAACATAAAAATGAAATAAAAAAGATAATTAAAGAATACTATCTGATATTGTATGGAGAAGAAAAGACTTCACTGGAAAAAACAATACAATATATGAAAAAAATTATTACCCAAAATTCCAGAATATAAGACTATGCTAAATGAAAAAATAACATCGACAGAATTAATATAAGCTATTAAAATCAGAAAAAAGAAAAGACACTGGGACCAGACGAGTTACCAGCTGAATGGTATAAACATTTGCAAGAGATATTAAGTATACCACTAAGAGACATTTATAATGAACTGTTTTTGAAAGCTAAAATTCCAAATATGTGGTTAGAAGCAAATATTACTTTAATACCTAAAGAAGATAGACTTGACACAGATAAAAAAACTATAGACCAATTTCACTTTTAAATGTAGATTACAAAATATTTACTTCAATAATAGCAGAGGGGCTAAAAAGATTTCTAATGAAATGTATTCATCCAGATCAAAATGGATTTTTACCAAAGAGACAAATCAAAAATAATATAAGAGTCATAATGAATGTACTAGAATATTATGAATTACATCCAGAGAAACAATTAGCATTGGTGTTTTTAGATGCTCAAAAAGCATTTGATAATCTTTCTTCGCAATTTATGACTCAACAACTAAAAATAATGACCTTTGGAGAGAACTTTATAAATATGATTGAAACAATATATTCTAGACCAGTGGTCACCAACCTGTGGGCCCCAACCCACTGGTGGGCCGCCAGAAGATCTGGGTGGGTGTTAGGGTTATATGGGTTATGGTCACTTTAAAAACCCAACTGATTGGTTTACAAAATGGCTGACCAGCTGGGTCATGCTGAACTAGGCTAATTGTTTTAAACCAGGATGTTAAGTATAAAAGCAAGATACTTGAGAGCAGTCACTCTCTCTACTCTCTTTTTGATGATCTATGACCCTGCTTTGATCCTGCACATTGCTGTTGATTGCTGACCAACTTTGTTGGTGAAATTGCTATTGAGGACTACTTGCTAACTTGGTTAGTAAAAAGGATTGCTTGATTGTGTATGATAACTGGACGATTGACCTAGGAGATTGGTCTGTGTTTATACTTTCCATATATAAAGACCTTTATACCTACTATAGTCTGTGCCTGTGTGATACTGGTTTCCATCACTACTTCCTAGCTCTGGGGCTTCCCGTTATGCACCATCTTTGTAATCAAGGAATCTGCTTGTGCCTAATATTGGTTCTCAAGCCAAAGGTGCTAACAGTGGGCCGCCAGGGGTCTGCTCAGTCGGCAGGAGTGGATGTAGTTCGGTCAGTGCGGCACCCAAAGATCAACCGGCGGGAGCCCGGAGGCCCAGAGATAGATCCACAGGATTCTGGGAGGCCTCTAATTCGGCCTGCGAGTGCCCAGAGATCAATCTGTGGGCCGCCGGGAGGCCTGGGGATCAGCTCACAGGGTGCTGGGAGGCCTCTAATTCGCCCCGTGGGCCAATCTCCAGGCATCTGGGCACCCCAGGAATCGATCTCTGGGCACCCACAAGGGCGCCTGAAGGCCTGTAGTTCAGCCTGTGGGGCGCCTGGAGGTTCATAATTCGGCCCGCGGGTGCCTGGAGATCGACCCACGGGGCGCCTGAAGGCACACAAATCAACCCGTGCAGCAGTAGGACCCAGAGCTTGGCCGAGCTAGCAAGCAAGCGAGGAGGAGGGAGTAGAGCCAGAGCGGTATCTCTCTCTCTCTCTCTCTGTGTCTTTCTCTCATTCTCTATCTCTCTCTCACTTTCTCATTCTCTCTCTCCCTCTCTCTCTATGTGTCATTCTGTCTCTTTCTGTCTATCTTTGTCTCTTATTCTTTCTCTCTCTTACTCTCACTCTCTGTTTTTCATTCTCTATCTCTTTCTCTCATTCTCCCTCTTTCTCTCATTTTCTCTCATTCTCTTTCTCTCTCTCTCGATCTGTTTGTTATAATTTTTGTTATAATTAATAAGCTTTTTAAATTCTGTTATATTAAATAGGTGCCTTTTATATAAATAAAATAGAAGCTTTCTGACCATTATTTTACAAATGTATGTACCTTTTAAAAAAAAATCATATTGGTGTGCCTCGGGATTTCAAATTGTGAATTTGGTGGTCCCCGAGGTCAAAAAGGTTGGCGACCACTGTTTTAGACCAACAACAAAAGTAATAGAAAATAGGAAGAAAAGATACAAGACAGGGATGTCCTTTATCCCCATTATTATTTATTTTAACTCTGGAAGTTTTAAATAGAAATGTAAGGCAAGACTCAAACTGCAAGCATTTGCAGATTATTTAGTATTTATTTTAGAAGAAACATTAGAGATGATTCCAAAATTACTGGAAAAAACAGAGGAGTATGGGGAAGTAGCAAGGTTGAAAACAAACAGAAAAATTTAAAGTGATAGTTAAAAATCATAGAAAAACAAATATATCAGAAAAAATAGATTAACAAATGGTAAAAAGGGTTAAATATCTAGGAATCTATTTAGCAGCTAGATGTTCAACTTTAAAAGAGGATAACTATATTAAACTATTGAATCGAATAAGATTAGATCTGGAAAAATGGAAACATTTTTGGGGAGAATTTCCACAGTAAAAATGAATATTCTGCCAAAAATACTGTTTTTATTCCAAACAATGCTTATAAAACTAGAGAAAAATATTTTGAAGAGTTGAATTCATTGATCATAACATGTATATGGCAAGGTAAAAAAGCAAGGATTAAAGTGAAAATGTTACAAGAAAAAAAGAGAAATGGAGGTTTTGGTTTTCCAGAATGGATTTTATATTTCAAGCATCTGTATTAACTTGGATAAAAGAATGGATAACTCTAGAAATAAAAGGTTATTATGACATGATTTACAACTAGGTTGGCATGCTTTTTATGATATGGAAAGAATAATATTCATAGATATTTTCAAAAACACTATGTAAGAAATGCATTACAATAAATATGGGGAAAAGTAAAGCATAAAATATATTTGAAAATTCCAGCTTGGTATTAAACAATGGGAGCATTTCTAAATCCAAATTTGACTGATTTAGAGAAAATTTGGACATATAGGGATATTCTAAATTCTGAAGAAAATTTAAACTCTAGACAAGAAATGGAAAATCACGGTATGAGCCCTTACTTGGAGGGCATATTTACAAATACAAATGAGAGATGAGAAAAATGTTAAATTATATGGATTTTATAAAGAACAGATAGATCTTGATAAGATTTTATTAACTGATGAAAAACTAATAATTTTTTTTACAATTATCTGTTGAACCTAAAATGGAAGATGAACAGGTTAAAAGAACAATGATAACCTGGACCAAACATTTTGGATATAATATAGAACTTGATAAATGGTAAAATTTATGGAAAAGAAATTATAAATTGATGATATCAACATCTTACAAAGAAAATTTATATAAAATGTTCTATAGATGGCACATGACACCAGCAAGAGTAGCAAAAATGTCTAAGAACATGTCAAATAAATGCTGGAAATGTAAATGCAAATCTGGTACTTATTATCATATGTGGTGGAGGTGTGATTATGCAAAAGAATATTGGAAAAATATATTTGAATTTTTAATATTTATATTAAGAAAAATATTACTAGGCATGTCAGAAAAACTGATAAACAAAATGTATATTTGATTGTTCATATAATAACAGCAGCAAGAATTGTATTTGCATAATACTGGAAAAAGAAGAAATACTACCAGAGGAAGAAGTGATAAGAAAAATATTAGAATAGGGGACTTCCGGTGGCAACCCGAGCGGTGAAAGTCGCTCCAAGTGGGCGTCCGCTCTGCAGGATCGTAAAGCCTCCGTTTGGCCGTCCAACGCCAATGGGTGGCTTTGAAAAGCCCTTCCTGGGCAAAAGGAAGGACTGAAGAGCTGGCTGGCAGGGTTTGGGCTCCTTCTACACCCCCAGTGAGCTGCTGGGGGGAGGAGAAGATGAGCTCCCCAGGGAACCAGCCAGAAAAGCTCCAACCTGCAGAATGCTTCTGCTCAGGCAGAACAAGCCGTTCGTGACCACCTTTGCAACTAAGAATGAAGCTGGAGGAGTAAATTCTTTTTATTCAAGCAAACTTGGCTAGACAGGAGTCCAAAAACATGCAAGTATTGAAACTTAACTCCAATTTGGTTATGATCGTCCCCTTCGGAGGAAAAAACTTTTGAAATGACGTGTGAGGCTTGAATGGCTGAGAAACCGAAACTGATTTTAGCTGAGAGCCTAATATACATTTGAAAGGGATCTTAGCTGAGAGCCTAATATACATTTGAAAGGACTTTGAGTGTTTGATGGAAGGAGGACTTAGTTTTCATTTTCAAAGCTTCAAGCTCATTTTAAAATTGTTGTTTTTCACCTTGGATGAAATATAAGTAACTTTTGTATGTTCTAACTTTGAAAATGGCCACGCAAGCAGAAATAAACTTGGACAAAGCTGCACGGATCCTTTATGAGTTTGTACAAAAATATGAAGAGTCATGGAGATTACAACAAT
>JANHFO010005727.1:199600-210405 GCA_032468095.1 Pareas carinatus | reverse complement strand
AGCTGGAGTCTCCAGGTGCATTTCAAGGGGAGCCCCATGTAGAGAGCATTGCAATAGTCCAGATGGGAAGTGACGAGGGGGTGAGTGACTGTTCGTAGGGAGTCCCGATCAAGAAAGGGGCGCAACTGCCAAATCAGGCGAACCTGATAGAAGACCCCCCTGGTGACGGCTGCCACATGATGTTCCATGGACAGCCGCACATCCAGGAGGGCACCCAAGTTGCACGCCCTTTCCGTGGGGGCCAGTGTCTCCCCCCAATGGCCAGCGTTGGTTCAAGCTGGCCATATCAGGACGCCGGTAACCACAGCCACTCAGTCTTGGAGGGGTTGAGCCTGAGTTTCATCTTCCCCTTCCAGATCCGCACAGCTTCCAGACATCGGGTCATCACTTCCGCGGCATCATTGGGGTGACCCGGGGTGGAAATGTACAACTGAGTATCTTCAGCTTACTGATGGAATTCCACCCTATGGAAGCAGACTGTGTAATTCCATAAGATTTCCAGGCCCAATGACAGAACCAGGTTTAAAGGATCTTCTGAAAGATCAGCAGAGTAAAAGCCAATCTCAGCTTGGAGGAAATTATATTCGAAAGATGAATCCCATTAGCCAATGGGACCACAACTTGCCCCTTCCCCTAGATCTGAGAAGACAGATGTAACCAGGGAAAGTCTGCCCCTCAAATAATCTGTCATGCCATGTGGGGCTTTTGTGGTCATTACCAGCATCTTGAATTGAATCTAGAAGCAAACTAGCAAAACCAATGCAGTAGAGATATAGCATGTTCTAATCTGGGAGTGCAAATAAGTGCCTGGGCCATCACATTTTGCACCAGCTAAAGTTTACAGATGCTTTTCCAGGGTACCCCCATATTGATTCCATTCAGGAGGCGATCAGAGAAAGAGTGACCAAGAATACAGCAAAGTCTCCTGATCCAGGAACACTTGCAACTGGCACATAACCCAAAGTTGTGCCAACGCCTTTTTAGCCACAATTGTCACCTGTTCATTGAACAGGAATTATGAGTCCAAAAGGACTTTGAGATTGTACATAGGGTCTGCTTGGGGCAGTACCACCTTATCGAGCACCAAAGGTGGTAATTTCCTGGTCCTCCAAAGCCACTCAGTCTTGCTGAGGTTGAACTGAAGCCTGTTGTTCCCAAATTGCAGTTCTACTACCAAACATAAAGCTTTGATATCATTTAAAACCAATGCTTCTTAACAGAGTCAAGTGATGTTTTGAACTGCAGCTAAATTTGCACTTCTCAATTTGAGACTTGGGTACAACCTGGGAGTCCTCATAGACTCACAGATCCAGCTTGAAGGCCTTTGGACAGGTACACCTTGTGTATCAGTTGCACTTTTTCTCAACCAAAAGGCCCTATCAATTGTCATTCATGCCCTGATTATCTGAAATTCATCTGGTTACTGCAATGCACTCTTCATAGATCTGTTCTTGAAGACCATACAGAGGCAGCAACTGTTGAAAATGAAGTGGTGTAAGCAAAAGTGCATACTTTTCATTGTGCTCATGTGTAACCAGTGCTTTATCAGCTGCATTAGTTACCAGTTGACTCCCAGATACAATTCAAAGTGTTGGTTGTTGCCTTTAAAACCCTTTGCAGCATCAGATCTGTATATCTAAGGAACTATCTTCCTTCCATTGTGGAACTGTGAGTACACTTCAGATCTTTTATTAAATGTTGCCATTTTGTGGAACCTAGGAAGTGTCCCTTTTCTGTTATGGTGCACACCCTCTGAAACAGCTTGTTCCAGGAAATATAGATGTCACCCACTGTCTCAGTGTTCTGAAAAGCTTTGGCTTTAAAATATGGCTTTTGCCCCAAGCCTGCAGTTAATATGTTGAGTTTATAGTATTATAGTACTTTATGATACTGAATATATCATAGGATTGTAGCTATTGTTTGTTAATTATAGCCTTATGATTGTAACCACAGTTTGTCAATTGTAGCCTGTATATATGTATTGAGCATTTACAATGGAAAAAAATTCCTTGTGTGTCAAGACACATTGGCCAATAAAAAATTATATTCTATTCTGTTATCAACTTGCACTTTTTCTTAGCAGAGCTTTTACAGTTAACATTAACATGTTCCATAAAAATTCATCAGGTGATTTTTAATTCTATATATTTGCATATTTTCAAAAGAAAATTGTTTCTTAACAAACCTTAAGTGTAATTTAAAATGGCATTAAGCTTATGAGTCTTAGCAGTCTTTGATTGTCAAAATCAAGAAAATTTAAGAAGAAAGTAATAACATGCTTTTTATTTTTATTGCAAATTAATTTTCCTAGAAATAATAAAATATTTCAACTAGTAAATACAAAGCATATGCATTTAAAAAGATTTACATAATTGGTCTGGACAGCAGTCTTAATTAATATGCAATTCATGTGGTAATATTGAAACTGTAAATTAAATGTGATGGAAACTGTTTTTCCTAGAACAGCTGAGCTACATCTCTCGCCGAACCTTATAAGCCAACCATAGTATATGTTAAGTTGTGAGTCAAGAAAGTTTGAAAAGATAGATTCTTCATTATTGATACAATAATGTCTTCTATGATACTTTAAGATTTCATATTTGGCTACGCATTCTTTGCACATGCTGTAAGATTAAGGGAATGGTTTAAAGAAACCATAGTTTGTATTACATATATATTGGGATGGTGGTATTTCTCTTCTAATAAAGTAAGTAATGAAAACAAACCAGGACAAACTACTTGAATATCTTGGTAATTTTTCATAAGTTGCATGAGATTATAGCTTGTTCTCAGCAAAAAGCCGTTTTCATTTTTTCACCTTGCATAAAATCAGAGCATAAGTACAGGGAAGAAAAGTTGTAATACAACCTTGAGGCTTGATATAGTGATCATGATGCATTGAAATTGGTAATGTAGGAAGGTCTTCGAGTTGATGGCCGTGGCTGTGAAGATTATAGATGCACAGAAGTGGAAACAGATGTGATATCTAATACAAGTGGGTCTGCTAGAGTAAAACTTGTAAGTACTCTAATATATTGTGCCCTGCTATTATATTCCTTGATTTTATTTGAAGTATGAATCCTTGTCTTTGTAAAATCAGTACATGTTTTGTTGCTTAAGAATTCTAGAATAGGATTCTATATTTAAGTTAAAAAGTAATATGTGACTCTTGTAGGTCAGAATATACTTTATCAGATGTATGAAAAATGCATGATTATTTTCAATTAGTAAATTGTGTTTATGCTAATTGGCATGCGGAAGAAATTGGTACAAGAATAACCTAGACCTTATTTATAAATGTACTGTAGGCTTACTTCCAATAAAACAACTTGAAAATAACTCCATGATAGCTCCATACATTTCTGTGGACAAATGCTGGAAGGGGCAGACAGCAAGCATTATGGATCTCAAAACAAAAAGTGCAATAAATATAATAATTAACATTGTTGCACAACTATGTAGGTATTGTTTTCTGCTCAAACAGGTATTTTTTTCTCAAGCAGAAAATAATATCCTAATCAAGGAACTACCAAGGAGAAAACCACACACACCCAACACTGACAGGGTAAGCTACTGTATATTAACAGGGAGCAAGCTTCACACTCACTAGCACTGATGTTATCTAGTTCAGTAATGTCTACAAGTGAATAACCAACTACAGTTCAACCCTGAACTGTATATATTCTTTTGGAACCATTTGGAGAGTACTTGGTGACTATTTTTTGTTTATTAATGTTGTATCATGCATGGAAATATGCAAATACTAGTTTTTTTGTACCCGTGCTCTGCTACGAATTTTTTTAAAATTCTGCATCCTTTCTCCTCTCTATTTCTTCTCTTTGTCATCCTCTTTCACCCTCTCTCCTTCCCCCTCTCCTTCACCCCCTCTTCTTTCTTTCTATCCCTCTTTCACCCTCTCTCCACCCTCCCCTCTTTATTTATCTCTGTCTTCTCTCTCTCTCACCTTCTTTCACCCTCCCCCCCTCTTTCTCCTTCTCTTTCTCTCCCTGTGCCAGCTTCTCCATCTCCCTCCCTCCTTCCTCTCTCTTTCTTCTTCTTTGCTTCTCTGATCTTCCCGGCCAGAAGATCAGCATAGCGCGGCAGACGCTAAATCAGCTGATCAACTGTGTTATCGGCAGTGCTCCAAAGTGCTAAAAAAAATTCAGGTCGGATAAGCCCATCCTGAAAAAGGTTTACCACTTTGGAGGACTGTCTATAACACTGCCACCCAGCTGGTTTAGCACTCAGCTGGTCGGGGGGTGAGGCCAGGGAGTGCTGCGACTCACAATGACCTTCTGACGCACTCCTCCACAGCGCTACCTTTATTTTTGGCAGGCCATTCTCCCTGTGCCTGCAGGCACCGCACGGCCTTAAAAGTATTGTTTGGGAAGCCGCGGTGCTGCTGGTAAACTCCGCCATCATCTAGAGTACGTGAAGGAAGTAAGCGCATGCGCAGTCGTTCCATTGTCCATGTAAGCGCATGCACAGTTTTTTTCCAAAAAATGTTAAATAACTTTGTTAAAAAATTAATATTCAGAAAAATCATTTCTTAGTGAGCATCTAGATGGCAATACCAAGGTATGCAGCCAGTTTCATCTTTCCAGTGTTAATGGTTTTAGAGATATCATGATGAGTCAGATAGTCCGTCAGTCAGTGAGTCTATAAATGAATGAATGAATCGTTTTTGAGAAATATATGTGTAGATTTAATAGCCATGCAAATAAATAGAGTATTAACAGCCCCTAGTTATAGAAGTCTACATAATACTTTGCTTTAATTGGTTTGGTATCTGAGGGAGTTCTTCAGTTTTAAGGAGAATTGCTGAATAATGCTGATCCATGTGGAATTATAAGTTTGTAAGGTCAAATAACTTAGAAAATGTATTTGTCTATGTTTTAACAGGGGCACACAGACATCCTGGTTGGAGTCAAGGCAGAAATGGGAACACCAAAGCTGGAAAAACCAAATGAAGGCTGTTTGGAATTCTTTGTTGATTGGTTAGTTTAACTATTCACAGTGGAGGCTTGTGTTTGATTATCAGCAGGTAAAAGTCATGCTGAGAGCTAGTAAGGTGTGGTAGTTAAGGTACCATGTTATCTACAGATCCTGAGTTTTAGTCCCATCTTTGGCCTGAAGCCAGCTGGATCAACTTGGGCCAGTCACTCTCTCAGTTCTTAGAAAAAGGCAATAGCAAACCACTTCCAAAATCCTATCAAAGCCAAATCTTATCAACGCCAAGTAAAGGCACACATTAGTGACAGAATGTCTGTGTTTTTCAAATTTACAAAAAGAAAGTAAGGATTCAAAAGTGCCCTGAAAAGCCCTAGTACATAACAATGCATTCAAATTACGTTTAATTGTACTGCAATTATTCATTTTGCAAATATATATGTATTTGCTTAAAGAACTCAAATGTATTATTAGATACATTTAGCATGCTAATATAAAAAGCTTGTCTTTTCTTTCTTTTGCAGTCCATTATTTTTCTTCTCTTTGCTCAGGATCAGTATTGTGCTGGAATGGTACCACTCTCTCATCAGGGATGTGTATAACAAGATTAGAGAAACTGATTTTCTTCTTCCTCAAAGCTCAGAAGATAATAATAAACATGACTCAGACAGATCTCCAATAATTGGAGAGAAAGTTAATAGTTAAGATTACTTATATATTATATCAGTTCTTAATTGAAATTGTTTGCAAATTAATTGGTTCCAAATCTGTTTCTTTGAACATAGTTCAGTTTTGTTTACAGTAAGATCTAGAAAAAAATATGACAAAAGTTATTAAAGATGACAGAGATAAATCACTTTTAAAATATGAAAATCACTTAATTAAAGTTCATAATATTTGTAAAGATATTGTTGTGACACAATCATTTTGCTGACAACTAATCTCAATTTATAGCCAGTTTTATTTGATCTGTTATTTTTCTAAAAAATAGTGCTATAGTTAAGTTAATCATTTTCTTAGTTCATTCCCAAAACTTGTTAATGGTCTGAAAAGATTAAACATTGTGAGAATATTCCTCTATTTCTAGATTTGCTTCTGGAAATGATCAAACTGTTCCTGAAGCACTTGGATTAATCTGTTGCAGAGAAGAAAAACAGAAATTTCCAGGAATGGATCACACAACTTTATATACATCTTTCAAGGATAGATCAGGATGGAATACACATATAAAATACTAGTTCATCATTTTTAACAAAAGTAGATAATTATAATTCATTAAATAATGCTAAAAATCCAGTGGATCATTTCAATCTAGTATCAAGCCTGAATGTGGTATTAAAACATTATGGGTTAACCTAATTACATGTTGATTTTCTTACACTAGTCGGCCTGTTTTATGGTTCTATATCAGGAAAGAGTTGATGCATTTTAATCGATCTAAGTAATATCAATGTAATTTCCATGTTCCCTGAAACTCTTGTGTTCCTTAGTTACTTAAATGTTGGGCACATAATCCTATCTTGAAAAATTATCCTTTATGTTGCTCATGCACACAATATTTATTGACCGAGCTTTTACCATATTCTTGAATATTCATAATTAATCCAACTGTTGCTTCCCCTTCAGCCCATTTCAGATGGGCTTCCTGATTCTGCCTTCTCCTGTGAAGCATGCCTGCCGCTACTTTATTCTCCTTTATCTTTTTATATTTAATATCTTAATTGTTATGCTTTAATGAAGCTGTGAAATTACTTTTGTCTGCTTCTTAATCTAAGTAGTTTTTGTACAGTACAGCAATTTATTTTGTAGTAAATTTTGGGATAAAGTTATTGTTCATTCAAGATTATTGCACACACACCTACACAGAATCTCTGGTCTCTGATTTTTAAGGCCATCACCTTTGGCAATGGAAGAAGCAGCAGTCTTCCACATATCTAGAAGCCATTGGTTCCAGAAACTATAGGAACAAGAGGAGACGTGGAGAGAAATGGGCAAATACCTTTTTCTAGTGTCAACACTGAAAAGTCCCCCTAACTCCAATAGAGAAAAGAAAAAAGTAAACCTCTTGTTAACAGTTCAGCTGTAAACTGAAACATTACAACTTTATGGTACATTCTTTGTATCAACAAGTTTGACAGTACTGGATGAATGTCCCTTCAATGCTTAGAAAAAGAAAGTTTTAACTTCAAGCTTAAGAATTTAAAAAACATTTTTTTGAAATAAACCGCAAAAAGGTGATTGCAACCTTTGATTTTACAAATATACAAATGTGCTAAGGATCCACTTACATTTGAAATAAGATTTTGGAATTAATTATATAGGGCACCTCCCATGGGAAAATGCTTTTATTTTAATTTTTTTTAAAAAAAACAACCAATGTAACATTTTTAAAAATTGGACAGTAGAGGGAACCAAAGATTACATTTCAAAGAGAACACGTAAATTCAATTTACAGTTACAGAATGGAGCAAAATATCCCAATATTGGACATACCAATGGATATTTTTGAAACATAGACTCGGATGTTAATAGTGTCCATAGAAACATCTGCATCTTTTGACAGACTTTGTCAGAAAGATGATATGGAAAAGAAACGTGCAAGATTGAGACTGATTTAAAATGATTTTACAATTGACAAGCTACAAGAATGAAATGAAAAAAGATGCTAGGCTAGATATATTGACTGATATTTTAATAATCAAAGAGTATACAAGCAATAAACCAAGAAAGTAACCCAGATAATCTCCTATAGTAGATTTGAAAAAGTTTTGAATCTTGTGAGAAGCATCAAAGAAAAACGTGAAATCAAAATCTATGAGATTATTTGAATAGACTAAACATTAACATTATTAGAATTAAACAGAAGAAATATAAAATTGGATTATTTGCTCAAGAGTAACAAATACATTGCTATATCCGATAACCTTGATAAACTTTTGTTGACAGCAGAACTGAGATGACGATGCTTTAGGGATTTGTTTATAGATGAGAGATAGGATATGGGAAAAAAGTTGTTGCATTTTAAGAGATGATGTGTTACTAAAATTGTTTATATTGTAATGAAGATTGGAAGGTTATAGAATTGCTGGTTTTTAAGCATTATTCTTTATTCTGAACTTGGTGATGAAATTAATTATTAGTTCTAGTTTCATAAGAATAATTTCCATCAACCTAACGGACTGTATTTAATAACAAAGAGAAATTATTAAAGAATAGAAAATAAGATACTACTAATAAATTGAATTATTTGGAGGTAGAGAATTTTTATACTCCATCTCCTTAATTGTAGTTCATACACTTGGTTTAATATTTAATTAATTTAGTATTAATATTAAATATTAATTTAATATTCTGAACTGTGCTTTGAATTTCCTGAATTGTAATATATGTTTTACTTTCAGTTCAGCAAATGCTACTCCAGAATTTGAAGGACGTGGTGGTGAAGAACTTGGCACTGAGATCGCAAATACTCTCTACAGGATATTTAATAATGAGAGCAGTATCGACTTGAAAAAACTTTGTATTAATCCCAGACAGCATTGCTGGATACTTTATGTTGATGTCTTGGTGAGTAAGTTCTGTGTGAATTTAAATTAAACTTAAGCTCAAGAGCGTGTTTCTTTGGAAGTCAGTCCAAATATTACCATTCTTTTTTTAAAAAACTTTTTATTATTTTTCAAAAAATGTGAGAAAAAGAAAAAAGAAAATCCAAATAAGTCTATATATAAACATACAAAACATCATAGCAATACATAAAATACACGAAGCTTCTCCTTTCTTCTTCTTTCACTCCTTTCCGCCCCCCTTCTTCTTTTTCTTCTTCTTCTTCTTCTTTTTCTTCCTTGTGCTTCAATTTTGGATCAGCTTCTAGGATCTGGGGAAAAACGTAAACATCTTTCTACACATTTTCTATAACATCTATCTAACCCTTTAGTCTGAAATAATTTTTAGTCTGGAATAATTTTTATAGATGGTTAGACAAAAAAATGGAAGGAATAGATTTGAAAATGTATTAATAAGGTTAATTGATATTGAGTAAAAACCACTACTCTCTTTCTGAGCATGCTCAGCTCTGAGGCGATGCTGGGGCAACTTGTCTCGCGTGACAACAGAGAGGACTCTGTGGCACGCATGCCATAGGTTCACCATCACTGTTTTAGACAATACACACATATATACTCTTTCTTCAATTTTATTCTTTTTTTAACTATTAACCAAATTTATGGAACATTTACAAATTAACAGATTAACTCAAATTTAAAATTCTTATAAGAACCCTGTAATACATTACAGCGCAAAAGCCAAAGTCCTCCAGTGAGCGCTAAGGATGCGCAAGGATTTGACTTAGATGTTTTCAGTAGTGGGGAAAAGACTATGAATAATTCATTGTGTATGAAATTAATAGGAGTTTGAAGCATTTGGAGAAGTAGAATTTATTAAATACTAAGGTCACTTCTAAATGACTAGCCTTTTTGTTTCTCTACAAGTAGAGAAACAAAACCTTCCCAGTACAAAGGATATACAAGATTAACTTGGGCTATTTTGGCTGTTCGCAAATGCATTCTTTTTCTTCTCTTCTTTCTGATATTTTTCATACATGTAGAAAGTCAAGACATATCGTTTCTCAATCCAGAATTCAGGACTAGAATGACGGATTGAAGTTCAAGGGAGTGAGATTCTGACTGAATGTTAGAAAGAACTTTTGTAACTGTTCAAAGCAGTTTTACCACTGAAACCAATTCCCAAATAATTGGTGGGCTCCTTTCACTGGATGAGTTTCAGCAGGCTCTGGACAGCCATCTGTCAGGGTTGCTTTAATTTGAATTTATGCACTAGGCAAGGGATTGGATTCATTGGCCTAAATGACCTCCTCCAGCAATATTATTCTGTGACTATAATATGTTTTTCAAGCCAAGCATTCCTTTGTGAATTTGTCCAGAGTTAATTAACCATAAACCAGCTGGAATTATTTATTTTGGTCCAAACAGGATACAGAGACAGAGCTTATCAATTTTGGACAGACTGGCCTTTCCAACATTGCATCTTTCCTCCTGAGATTAGTTTGGCCCTGTCCTTGTTGGCCTTTCATAAGGCCTTGAAAAGTAGGCCCTGTGCCCAAGCCAGAGACCCTGGGCTTGGGTTAGAATCCTCTCCTGATTGTATGGATGATTAGTTAGAATATGCCCAGCGGCTATTTTATTTTTATTTGGTTTTTATATAATTATTTTATGTATTGTATTTGAAATATTGTAAGCTGCCTAGAATCACTGAAAGATGGGTGGTAAAAATTATGGGAACAAAATCTTAAAATGACGCTATCAGTAGCATATAAAGAAAATCTGTATAAGATGTTCTACAGATGGCATATTGCGCCAGAAAAGATAGCTAAAATATCAAAAAATTCATCAGACGAATGCTGGAAATGCAAAAATAAAACAGGGACATATTACCATATGTGGTGAACATGCAAATATGCAAAAAAATATTGGAAAAAAAATCCATATTTGGCTTAAGCAGATACTAGGGTTGTCGATAGAATTTAAACCAGAAACATTCTTATTGGATATAATTACAGAAAGATTAAATAAACAAAACACATATTTAATGTTACATATACTGACAGTGGCAAGGCTGGTGTTCACAAAATATTGGAAAAATGAGCAGATGCCACAAGAATAATAAGAAACATAATGGACTGTGCAGAACTAGATAGATTAACAATGAGGCTAAAAGATAGAGACAAATCTGAATTTTACCAAATATGGACAAAATTCTACAAATGGCTAGAAAACAAAGTAAAGGAGTAGAAACTGTTAACTATTATAACAGGTGATAGATGACAAAACACCAGAAAA
>JANHFO010005727.1:165396-183553 GCA_032468095.1 Pareas carinatus | reverse complement strand
GCCGGGCTGGCCTGACCTGCACTCTCTCCTGGCCCAAAATATTACCGATTCTGAATTTTTAATTGGTTTTTAAATTGGTTTTTTATCCGATTCCTAATTCCAGCCACCATTAATTATTTGTTTTTATATCTGTTTTTAATATGTCATTTGAGTTGTTGTGTCATTTTTAGTGCTGTTTTATATGGCTGTACACTGCCCTGGGTCCCTTCGGGGAGAAGGGCAGTATAAAAATACAATAAAATCTAAATCTAAATCTAAATCAAACTGACATGGAAGACAATAATTTTGAGTACACAATTCCCCCCCCATTGCTTCCTCACTAGTTTGCTCTCACTTAACATTTTAAAATTGCTTTACAGCAGAAAGCAAAAGGGGGTGTTTGAGAAAAATCAAATAAATCATAATTAAAATTAGAATTACTGCATTTTATGCTGTATTTTTGAAGCAGTTTTTGGAAATATTGGTTGATGTAGAACGTTATAGTGATAGAGATTGATATTGTTAGCTCACGATAATGGCCAAGGATTTTGCTGCCAGCACTAAAAAGGCAACACTATACCCACTTCTACTGCATATACAGAAGCCAGCTAAACTGATAGCTGATATTTCTTCAACAATGTCCACCACTGAATCTACGGACAGCATGTTGGCTTCATATTAAAGTAAAAACTGGTAAAAAATTTAAAAAACTAAACATAACATTAGAGGATTGTTTTAGAAAAAATGAAAATGAAACCCCCTTAGTAAGTGCTGTTAACCAAAAGGGTAAAGTTAGACTGCAGATAATGAGAAGTACGGGCATACTAACCAGGATTGTTATTGGTGAATCAAATATGAAAAAGGGAATAGAAACTTCACTTTTTTTAAAAAAAGTTCATTTTTCTTTCCATTTCAAGACATTCAAAGTGGCTTATAATCACAGTAAACGTGTTTACATGTTTATTATTCTGACATCCAAAGCTGACAAATAACATTTTGTCTTCCTTTTTCATATAAGAAATTGCATAATTGATTAAAATTCAGAACAGATACTCTTTCTTTGGGTGTGCAGAGAAGTCTCAGAACACACATAAATTCTTATATGAGGCCAGTGTAATATGGAAACAATCCTTCTTTCACCCCCAAAATACCTTCTTCATCTTGCCACAAGAAGTCACTGTTGATCTAGCTAAAGGGAAGCTGGTGCTTTTTTGGGGGAAAAAACACTGATGCATTAATACTTAAAATAAAGGAGCAGCGTTAAAAAGGTTTCTAGCACTTTCTTAAAGTAAGGGTTTAATGCTGGCTTTCAAGAATTGGGCATTTAAATATTCACAACCATTCTTCCCTTTGTTAATAAAATAGCATCGCATTTGCATGAAATAGTTTTCTATCCAACGAAGGCAGGTTAACCATCACGAATCTGCATGAAAAAAGGAGGCTGCTCAATTGCAAAATGGTAATTGGAAAAATGGCTATTCTCCTAGGTAGATTTCAAAATGTATTTTTCCAATGAGAAAGATGGACAAATCAGGAAAAGCTAGAATTTTATGCATCAGAACAGGCAAATACCTGCAAATTTGCACAACTCTTTCTTTTTACAACTGATTAATCTATATACTATGACACAGCTTTGAAGGATTTTTTAAACCTGCTGAATACAGCATTAATTTATTTATCTATACTCCATTTTTGTGGTGGATTCTGGGGATAAGAAATATAACAAAGTAAGTAGATATAACAAAACTAGCCTTAATAAAAAAAACCAAGTCAAGAAAACAAAATCTTGTGATAGCAATAGCATTTAGACATATACCACTCCATAGTGCTTTGCAGCACTCTCTGGGCAGTCTACAAATATCAGCATATTGTGCCCAACAATCTGTGTCCTTGTTTTACCAATCTTCAAAGGATGAAAGGCTGAGTCAACCTCAAGTCGGTCAGGATCAAACTCCAGGATGTGGGTCGAGTTAGCCTGCAATACTACATTCTAACCACTGTGCCACCATGGCTCCTGTGATACCTTAAAAATGATTACATCACAGAAATCATTTTTCTGAGAGTTATAGAAGACATCTTTTATTATATTGGGGGGGGGGGATATATTGCAATGCTCTGTTTTCTAGAGTTGAATTATTTTCACCTCACCATCAATTTAAGGTATTTGAGCCTGGTCTTAAAGACACGTTGTTTCAAAAATATGTTGTTGCCTCAAAGGCCATTGCATGAGTCTGACAATGTTCTTACTGGATCCAATGATATTTTGTTCAACTTCAGGGGAACATTTTTTTCTTCATAATTCAATATGGTAAGTTTTTCCAACTGTAGCAGCACCCACTATATGTTACATGAGCAAAGTAGCAACTCTGTGCAACAGGACAAACAGATACACAGTCTCAGAAATAGCAACATTTCAGAACCAATTGGGGAACATTCTTAGTCTTAATTACATTCTGTCTCTGATCTCAAGATGGCAATAGTTGAGAAAAGGAATCACAAAAACCAGTTGAGTAAGATAAATAAAAATGGAACACTAGAAGAATCAACATTATTTTTCATGCTCTGGATGTGAACCAAAACCTTTTTGGCACATAAATTTGTTTGACTTTAAATATACATATATATATATTGAAGACTTTGATTATAAAAGCCAAAGCACATACAAATTAAACCCAAAAAGATATTTTTGTTGCTGAACTATTTCAATTTTTGATTTTGCTACCTTGTTCTATTAAATAAAGGCTAAGAAAACGTTTGTGCCTTTTGATAGTTGGCAGTTATATTTTTTTCAAAACAGATAAAATATTTTCAGCTCTGGAAATTCAGCTCAAATAAACACTTTGACACATTTTCATTTATTTCAGATAAAATAAAATTCCAGCCCAGTTCCATTAAAGACATGTTGTTTCTTTAGTGGAGTTTGTACATTTTCCCATTCAACATCCAGTGAGAACAGGATAGCTTCCTTGCTTTATTCAGGGTCTTGGTCTGCATAATTTAAGAACAGGAAAAAGAGTACTTATTTATTCCTACCTGTCATCAATCTCATTTTAAGAATCTCACCAAGTTTCTACTCTTCAATTCTTTCACGAACAAATCTGACCTGAAAAAAATCTTAAAAACCAAGTCTCTCTTTCCTATGGTCAATCATATTTTTTAAAGCTCAGATGTGGTCCAAAAGAATAACAACTCTAGGACATTAACATTTCAGAAAGGTATTCTTGAAATTTTGGTTTTCATTAAGCAGCTTCAACTGCTTCTCATAATTAGGCACCGTTGGAGCTTATATTTTAATAATCTACCAGGTACTGTTACTTTGGTTAAATTGCATATGCTAATGCAGATTTCTTCCACTGGAAGACCATACTGGTTAGAAACGTAGGGAATTCTTGTTAACATATTTGGAAACTATCAGATTTATAGAGGTTGCACTACTGCACCTAAATCTAGTTTACAAACATCAGACAATCAAACTGGTAAATAAATATCACATCTTCAACTAAATGTAAAGCCATTGATCTTTGCACATTTTCAACTTTTTATGACTGTAACAAATACCAAAGTAGAAGAAATGAATTAGATGGGATAATAAATTTGTGATTGACTGACTATGTCTGAAAATACCTACTGGAAGTATTGAGATCATATTTTCTGGTAATAGGACAAGCCCCAGCATGTTATAGATACTGACAAAAATTGCCATTGCTAATATCCCGTTGCCTGCTGTCACAAAATGTTACTTTTTAGAACAGAGGAGAATGACTTCAAGCATATAATACCAAATCACCTCCCTCACACAAGTTCTGTTGTTTCCAGCAGGCATATTAAGTTCTTGTACAATTAATATATAACTAGATCCCAAGAATTTTTAATTGGGCTTCATATACAAGATACTTGTTCACATAGAGAAACCAGCCTGCTGAGCCAATTATGATTCACATAACTTTATCCTCTAATGGGGAGAAATATTCATTATTTTTGTTCAATAGTGGATTATGCATATATAGGCAAAAAACAAACATCTCTTCATGGGTACAAGAGTTACATGATTAATGCTATGACTCACATCCCCATTAAGGAAAATAAATTATTCTAAGCAACTATAATCAGTCTAGAATCTTTAACTAAGCAGCAATCAAACAGCTTCAACAACTGAATCATGAACTGCAAAATAACAAGTATTGCAAAAAAACAGAGCCAGACCCCTCACAATTTATCAGGAGCTAAAACTTTTGATTCAGTCACAATACTCTTCCTTTTCAGGTTGATATTGCAGAGTATGCAGCTTGCCCTAACATGCGTAATCAAACATCTGGTAAGAACAATTCTGCCCTGACTGCGATTAAATGGAGTCTGATTCAACAGAACTATTTTAGATCATGAGCATGCAAACAGGTACAGACACAGCAGAATGAGGAAGTGAGTCTCATAATCAGAAATCATAGAAATGAGTTTGCATTTTTAAAGGAAAAAACATGCTGAATGTTTTTAAGTTTGTGAGTTGCCACATCAACTTCCCAACTGTAATTATTTCCTTGGAGGTACCCTTTCTAAAGGAGAGAAATGCATGGTTTAGTGTTCAGTGCTGATTACATATTCCACCACAATCTTGCAGGGCATCTCCAGTTTCAACCAGAAGCATTTGGTGCAGGTATCAAATGGATATAATGCTTCTCTTAAGAAATATTAAGTTTTTATCAAGTTGGCATGTTCCTGGGAAAACCTTTGCCACCATGGTTCAGATGTAACATTATCAATCAACCACATGATTAGATCTAGATCTCACACTTTGTGTGATTCTCTAGATGCTGCCTTTGGCTACATTAATACCTGGTGGGAACTGTCATTCAGTAATATCAGGAGGACACATTATAAGCTATGTAGCATAGATAGAAAGTGATTATTTTTCATACCTAACTAGGTATGGGATAGTACTGATTTGGAAAGTGATTTGGGAAGTGGATTTTAGATTCAATATTCAGAATGGGTTTCAATTATGTTAAATTCTTCCTCTTCTTTTATCAAGAGACATTTATTCTAGTTACTGATTGATTTCCGATCGCTATTTTCATCTTTTAACTGTAGCAATCTGAAACACACACAGACACACACTATATAATTATATAAGAGAAGGTCAAGCATTCATGTAATTATACATACAAAGTGTAAACACAAGTGTTTTTTATTATTTACATGTCCCCTCTCCTAATTTTTCCACTAACATTTGTAATGTTATCTTTGTACAGGATTCAGACAATTTTAGCTATTTAAATTTTAATTTAAAAAGGCAAGTTATAAATCTGATCTATTTCTTGTCATAACTAAGTAGTGTTTTCTGATTTATAGTCATAAAAGCACAGCTTCTTAGAAAAAGAAGCTACTTATTTCAGTATCCTAATATTCCTAGTAGCAAGCAGTCACTAGAAGCAATCACTTATGAAAGAATAAGGTTTTCATTTACACGTTGCCTCATAAAGTTGGATTCTTCTCCCCACAAATGTTAAAGTAGTTTTCACATACCTGAGGTAACAGATTCAGTAATGTATTTACAGATTAGTATTAATCCATTAGTATTTATCTAATTACATTAGTATTAATTCATAAAGGAAATAAATCATACAGCCAAACAGCATAAGGCTGCCCCGTATTTGGATTTGAGATTCTTAGTTTAAAACAGCAAAGCATACAGATTCTCTTCATGTCAATGCAGCTCTTGTCCAGGAAACTACAGGGCACAGACAAAAGTGCCTAGGCAAACAAAAACAGTACCTAGTTTGTGATGTAATGGAAATGAAGATAAGGGCAGATGTGATCGTCTCCAGGAGGAAATATTTTCTCAATTATTCAAGTAATCCTTAAGCTACTATGGCTAACTGAGTAGAAAGCCATAAATTTTGCTCAGGAATTGGACACATGCCACTCAGATCAGAGGAGGGGCTCTGTCTGAATTTTGTTCTACTGGCACATTGTACAAAAATTAAAACTGCCATATATAGCCTGGAAAAAACCCATCAACCAATCTTTAAAGCTATGCTGGTCTTTAAGAGTCATAAAATGATTTCAACCAAGATATGGTAAGTCTAACTAAACTAGGCAATATATTTGTGGAAGTACTGGACACAACTTTAGTATAACAGCTCATAGGAATTATAATGCTAACATGGAGAGAGAATCATTTTGTCTACTCTAATTTAATGTGAAAGACTCCAAACTTCCTAAAGATTAAGTCTGATCTGAGAAAGAATCTTCTTAATCTTCTTGAAATTTAAATACAAAAATACATGAATTTGCATTGAATAGATAAATTGCTAAGTAGATGGTTTGTGGCAGAATATAAGAACAGATCTTTTGTAGAAACAACAACAGCTTCTTCTTAAAATAAAATTTGAAAAACAAGTGCAAGTAATCTAACTGGAAAAACTCCAGTGTAATAAAGTAGGGAGATAAATCTAAGGCCCTTTTCTTTTTCGAGTCAGATTTATGCTGTTATAACTCAGCCATGTAAGTTTAACAACTTTCCTCCAACTGGTGTCTTTTCAGTTTATTAGGAATGCAATTCTCTGAATTCCAAATCACCACAGTCTGTAGCTGGCCAATTTAGGAATATTTCTGTGCTAATTTATTGAGTTATGTAACCATTTCTGTCTTAAGAAATCAGTAGCACATATATGCTGCTGCAGTGAATATGTGCCCAAATTCTAACATATTTGGATAATTGGATAAAGATATTCAGAGAATTTATAGAAGAGTCCATGACTCTCTTTTAATGACGATTTTATTTGTGTCCAACTGGGAAAATGAAAAATTAAAGTAGCAGTGAATGATTGCATGTTCTCACTAGTAAATATTTCCATAAGAATGATTTCATTTTGTGTTAAGAGTCCCATGTTTGTGCAAAGGCAGGAAAGTAGAGTGAACCAGTTTGTCTGTTTGATAACATCTGATAAAAGTAGAATTGACAATAGCAATGCCTACTAGTTGTCCAGTCGTATTCATATTTTATATTTTACATATTTATATCTTTAACATGCTGTGTTTAAACAACATACTCATTAGATTAATAAACAGAGAGAAGGAAAATAATATTTCTAAATTGCTGCTATCTATCCTTGCCATGCATTTTCCCCTCTATATATTTTTTGTTTTTGTTTTAGTATGCAAAATTTAAAGAAAAAGAAATGGAATAGAAAAACAAAATGAAACAGGGGAAAATCCACATCCTTTTAGTTCAATGTATAAATAGTTTTAAATAATGACCATACAGAGTAATTTTTTTCATTTTCTGTCTGCAAAAATACAGAGCAAATATTATCTTCAATCTAAGATTGTAAATCCAGGATAGCAAGAAGTGTTCTATCATTTTTATTAGATAAATATTTGTAATTACGGTAGTTCACCGTTCTTTAATTGTTGACATAATTCATTCCATCTTCTTACATTTATTTTCTATTTTTTAAACATGAGAACAGATTTTATTTTGTGAGAATAGTTCTAAATAGTTTTTTTTATTTCTTTATATCTAAATTGCAAATCCCTCATGTTAGCTTTTAATTTTTATCTCAACTGAGTTGTCTAAACCAAGGCTTTTCAACCTGTGCTACTCATACCACTGGTACCTGGCAGGTGGTAAGCAACGTTCACATCATCCTAGACTTAAGAAAAGTGTATGGAAGGTGAGCTGAAGTGATGATTGCGCACACAGGCCTGGGGGTAAGTCAGCTGGAGTTGTGGTATTGCCGAGACTCTGCTGAGGGTGCAGGTTCAGCATGAGTGGCTCCAGCTGATCAGTGCTGCTGGAAGTGCCGATCAGCTGGAGCAGGTGTGTCAATGCGGCACCCTCAGCAGCGGAATGGGACAAAGCAGCACAGCCATAATGCCACATCTCCTTAGCCCCAGCCCTCCAGACACAGCTGTACGGACCTGGGCATTCCTCCATGGTTGCTCGTCCACGGCCTCTTAAGCATGGCAACCCCATCCCAGGCCACCCGCCACTGGCCTTTGTCCACAATTGGCCCTCTTCTGGTACTATACGATCAATACACCCCCACAGCTTTGACAACAGTTTACTTGCGGGTGATAGGGTACACACATCTTCACTGCCGATTCTCCCCACGGGACACTTAGGCACACATATGGTGCCAATGGCAGCAGGGCAACAGTAGCAGGTGGGGTGAGATCAACAACATGCCTGTGGGATTGTAGCTCTATGGATGCATGGGAGCAGCCCATGTGCTACAGGTGTAGTGCTACCAGGATTGTGCCCACCAAGGAGGCGTGGGGGGGGGAGTATCTCGATTGAAGGAACAGCATTGACAGGATCTTCTCCTCCAAGGAGGCATGAGGGAGGCTCTCCATTGCAGGCACAGCTCCTGGTGTATTTAGTACATGCACAAATTATTTCCCATCTTACCAGTCAAAAACTGTTACTCATGACTGTTTGGGATAGTGCTAAGACTACAAAATGGAAGATTTTGTGCTCTAGTCTGCTTCTGCTGTCCCAGTCCACTCATGTCTGCAGTGGATTACCCCCACAATGCTTCCACGGAGGGCATGATTCTGTAGGCAGGTGCCTGCCTGCCTGCCACTGTCTTCAACTGAGAGCCTCTTCACTCCTCCAACACTAGGATCCTAGTCACGCCGCACCTGCAAAGGAGACCCCACCCACCTCCCACACCTCCTTGAAGGGGAAGATCCTGGCAGTACTGTCCCTTCAATCGAGGGATTCTCCTCATGCCTCCTTGGAGGGCACGATTCCAGTGCTGTGCCTGCAATGAAGAGCCACCACCATGCTTCCTCAGAGGAAAAGATCCTGCCAGTGCTGTCCCTTCAATCAAGATGCTCCCCCCATGCCTCCACAGAGGGCACAATCCTGCAGGCATGTTTTTGACCCTGCCCCACCTGCCACCATTGCTCTGCTGCCTAAGTGTCCCATGGAGGGAATCGGCAGTGGAGATGTGTGCTGCACCCTACACCTGTGAGTAAACAGTGATGGCAAAGTCACAGGGGTGTATTGGCAGTGGTATAGTACCAGGGGAGAGTCAGCTGTGGACAAATGTCAGTGGCGGGTGGCCTGGGTTGGGGTTGTCATGCTTAGGAGGCCATGGAGGGGCAGCCGTGGAGGAATGCCTGGGTCCATACAGCCGTGTCTGGGAGGCTGGGGCTAAACAGACACAGCATTATAGCTGTACTGTTTCATCCCAGATTCCTCAGCAGAGCCTTGGCAACACTGCAGCTCCAGCTGACTTGCCCCCAACCCCCCAGGCCTGTGAGGCACAGCCTCTGCTATCACCAGGGGCAGCACACTTCAGTGGGATGAGAATGTCTGCGGAGCCTCAGAGAGTGGTGCTGTCAAATTCCATGCTAATCCAGTCAGCCTGAAGACTATGCTTCGAATTTGCCAATGCTAGCTGAAGGGGGGATGGGGGGAGTAGAAATGTCGTAGAAGTACTACTATGCTTAATGTAATGGTTTGAAATTGTTTACATACTTCTTTATTGATGAAATTGTTACTCCAAGAATGCTCTAGCAGATGGTCAGTACCAGTTTCATTTCTGACTGTCTATTATCTATACCACATGTTAATAGTTTCTAGACTGGGAAAAAGTTTAAAATGTTGAAGCTGAGCAGGAAATGGTCAGAACCTCTTCTTTCTCTTATTCCTGATACCTCCCTAATAAATCAATGAACTTTTGATGATGAACTACTTTGACAGTTTCTTTGAAGGGGATAATTTTGGGACATCTGACAGGTGTGCCCAGAAGAGAAAAGGGGAGGGGAGAGTGGAGAAGATATAAAACAGAGGTCCCCAGACCAGCACTGGACTGTGGAATGCCAGCAACTGGGCCACGCAAACAAGGCAAGCCCCATTCACAAGATGCAGGCAGCATGCAAAACCATCTCCCCACTGGAAAAACCTTTTCCCATGGAACTGGTCCCTGGTGCCCAAAAGGTTGGGGCCCAGTGATATAAAAGGAGGTGGTTTGGGTGGGAGAGGGTGAGAGAGAAAAGATGAAAAGGAAAGAGAAGGGGACAGAGAGAGAAAGAGGGAAAAGATTCTGTGGGGCAAACCTGAGAGAGAGAAGGAGATAAAATAGCAAAGGATTCTGTGAGACAAGCAGAGGGATAAATGAAGGAGCAGAGGCTGTGGAAGGAGAGCCCAGCAGGCAGAGAGAGACAGAGAGAGGGGGGGAGAGGGAGAGAGGAAGAAAGGATGACCAGCGAGGACTTCTGGTTCTTGTCTCCTCTGACAAGGCAGCCAGAGCTCTGGCTGCCGAAGTCCTGTATTTCTCCCATTTTGGGGGCACATTTAGTGCTCAAGATCGTCCGGGGGGGGCGATTGAAGAGGGAGGCTGAGCAGGAACAAGGCGCCAGGTGGTGGCTGGCACGAATGGGACCTGCTTCTCTCCTTTTCTCCAATGGGAGAAAAGGCACTTGCAGGGGTGACGCCATTAAGGAGGAAACAGGTACACAGAAACCAACAACAAATGGAAGCAAGAAGGAAAGAAAAAACAGCCAGTGAGAATATTTAATAATATAATTTCACTACACAAGTAAAATATGTTGGGCTGACTGTAATAGTAACTAGATGATGATTTCTCAGAAAATTTTAAAAGTGGCAAATGAAATATAAAGGGAAGTTAACTGATTAAGGAAGACTAAAATAGACTTTAAGGACAAAAATAAATACCTTTGGCATGATTAAAGTTCTTAATCTTTTTGGATTAGCTGCTGTGAAGGAGAACCAACTTGGGAGAAACAAGGCGGAGAATCTGGTGGAGTATAAAATGGCATGTGATGGAACAAATGGAAAAAATTGAAAGTATAATTTGGCTAAAAACAAGTATTAAAATTCAGGATTTAAAGATTTTGGATGTCGACAAGGAATGAGTGGTGGATTATAAATTGGCTTAAAGTGGGAAAAAGAAGAAAATAAAATATTTTAAGAGTTGGACTTTAGGATTTGGTCATTTAAAAGCTGAAGTTTTAAAATTTGACTTTTGAGAACTCTGGGGGATTATAAATTGATGTGTTTGAAGCAACAAAGAAGTATTCAAAGATTTGGATTTTGGGACTGAATTATTAAAATTTACAACATTAAATCTGGATTTAGGTTTCGGAGGGGGGGAAATAAATAAACAGAAAAGAAAAATGAATAAAATGGAATTAATATAGGAAGTGGTGAAAGACCAAAAACAATGTTTAAGCTCAAGTTCAATATCCCAAACGATTGATAAATTTTTGGTAAAGATAGAAGGAATGTTTAAAGCATGAGAGAAGTATTCTTATAAGCAAAGAGAACTGAAAATTATGAATAAAACTTCGGAAATGAAAAAGAAACCAGAGTCAAATAGAAGAAGGAAAAAACCAAGGAAGGAGAATAAAAAACATGGTTAAGAAAAGAGACAATGAGGCTAAGTAGTAAGATGGCGAAAATGAGTTCTTCACTAATAAAATGAAAAAAAATGTATTATAATAATTTGGGCCTTAAAGGAGGTAAATAAAATATTAAAGTGGAGATTAGAGAGGAAAGGATTGGATGAGAAAAGGAGTGGGGGGGATAAGTGGAGAAATAGTCAGTGTAGGAGATGAGGTTAAAAAGAAAGAGAATTGGAATAAGGAGAGGTTTAAACAAAGAAGAACAGATGTGTAAAGGTATATGAGGGATATTTATTTGTTAAGAGAGGGATAGGCTAATGGAAAAGATATTATAATATAAAAAGGAAGGAAGGGTGATGATGAAAAGGAAAGTTAGAAGGCTATGGTAAAGGCAAAATGGTGATAGTTAATAATTATTGATGGATTTTGTGATGATTTAAAAATCCTTAAACAGGGAAAATATATTACTTATTTAAAATTAAAAATTAGACTAAGAATTGTATAAAATATTAAACTTAAAAATAGTGGCGGTAAATTTTTTTAGAAAATATAAACTTGAAGTTTTGGTTAACAATGTTTTTGTGCTGATATAAAATATACATATTAAATGAAGACTGTATGTTGCCCACTTGGATTTAAAAATCAAATTAAGAATTGTATAAATTGGTAAATGTGAAATTGAGAAGGTGTTTAAATTGATAACACTGGAAAAGGGAAATTGTGATGAAATTTAATAATCAAAAGTGGCAGATATGGAACGGATGCAAAGAGAGAGTGTTAAGAAGATTATTTGTAATTGTATAGAGAGATTGGATATTAACAAAATTGATTTAAAGAAGAATGAAAGAAGAAGAAAATGAACAGGAGGTAGAAGAAGGAGAACAGGGAAGAAGAAACTTATAGATGGATAAACGTAGAAAGTATATGATGGGGAATGGAGGAATAAGGAAGGTAGAAAGAAGGTAAGAGGAAAGTGGAGAAGAAGGAGATAGGGAAAGGAAGAAGAAGGAAGGTAGAAGGAGGATAAGAGGAAAGTAAAGAAGGAGGAAAAGAAGAGGGGAAAGAGTAGGGGAGATGGAGGAAGAAGGGAGAGAAGGGAGAGGAGGAAGGAATCAGAAAGGTAGTTAGAGGAGGGAAGGAAGGAAAGAGAGATATAAAAGGAGGGAAAGATAAGAACTAAGGAATTAGGATGATCTATATGTATAAACTGTGGATACAAGATTTGAAATGAGCTATGTACAAACTGCTCACTTTGATTGTCAAATTTGTGGGAATAGCTCCCTCTTCCCCTATCATATCTTTTATGAACCTTTTGATGGTGCGTTGAGATGGTTTTTTTCTTTTCTGTTATATATATATAAGAAAATAAATTTTAAAAATTTTAAAGAAGAAGGGATGACCAGCACAAGTTTCCTATTAAAATTGTGGTACGTAGGTGTACTTTATCACTTTTTTTGTTTTCTTTTTTGATCATCAAGTTTTTGACACCTTGCTAAACCATTGGTGGTGGTCGAATACTGTCATGTCCTAAAAGTGAAACAATCTATGAAAAGGTTGAAAAGCACTGGTCTTAATATACATGCATTCTTGAAGAACTAAAATTTAGCTTTAAATAGGCTGTTTGATTCCAAAGATTATTAGTTCACAGTTTTCAGGGTAAAAAATAACCTTCAGTCAAATCACAAATTAAAATGGAGAGAACACATTTATCCTTTTTAACTTCAACAGAAAAATATGAAGAAATAGTCAACTCAGAAAAATTAACCCTATGCATTTTTTGTAAGTCTTCTTTAAATTAATTTCCCCTTTCATTTCTAAAAGCATAAATTTATCATACAATAAAAAGATCAGCATAACAATCAAGCTTTATTCATTTCCCCTTGTTTATTAGCTAAGAACAAAGTACCCAACCAGAACATCTTTTCTCTTCAATAACTCCATACAGTTCCTTTGCTGTTCAGACAAAAAATGTATCC
This sequence comes from Pareas carinatus, assembly GCA_032468095.1. NCBI lineage: Eukaryota > Metazoa > Chordata > Lepidosauria > Squamata > Pareidae > Pareas > Pareas carinatus. The sequence continues at coordinate 170,222 of JANHFO010005727.1, read as the reverse complement.
TTCATAAACGGATTTAAAAATAAACTTCTCAATAAAGAACAAATCACTTGAGGGTCGCTTAAATGGTCCTTGTAAACATTCTTTTATTTCATTTTGAAGAATGCACAAAGAATATACAATATGCATATATACAAACATTTCAGTTGTATGCATTAATACAAATTAAATAAAACAACTATGTCAGAGGAATATACAAGGTCCACAATGTAACAAAACTATGAAAACACTAACATCAGAACTTTCATTCATATTCAAAATGTAACAAATATTTACAAATATCCTGTCTAAATTAAGAAAGCAACTTAGTAAGGTTTTTAAATGTAAGAAATATATCAAGAACTAGTTATAATTAACAAAATAACAGAAATTGTGACAGAAATGTAATAAATGAGATCAGAGAGGAAGGTAGTTTCATAATGTTTACTTGACCCAACAGTTCATTACTAAAATTAAGTTATCTGGAGTTTTAGATCTAAAATAATAGCCTCTACTATTGGTGAAAAAAGTAATAAATCTGCCTTGCTGTTGACAAGAATGCTAATTTCAATTATGCTAACAGGAAATAAGCTAGAAATTTAGGAGGATAATTAACAGTGCTTTAATATGCTTTCTTTTTCATTAAATAATCCCAAGCATTCTTGAAAAAATTCACAATAGGCACATATAAGAATGTAAACAAATGCTTGCAGTCAATTTTGTTTGCCTGAGAATATAGGGACCAATATTATATATAATCCTTTATGACAACAAACAACTTGTTCAGTTTATACCTAATCACACAGTTAAAATGAAATAAAAATGGTATATAAACAGGGAGCAATCCCCACACCCAGTAGTACAGATAATGTTACCTGGTTGGGTAATGAAGCGTCTCAAGCAAATAACCAAGCTCAGAGAGCATCAAGGATCCAGTGAAATAAAATGATTAAACAGAACATTAAAAGCGTGGCTAAAATCAAACTTGACTTTTCCTGTGATGCTGTAGCATCATCAGAACACCTCCTGCAGCCTTTGGAAAAATCAGGAGGCCTCGCGTTGCAGCCTGCAACCTTTCAAATATTTGCAATCCCTAAAATAGGATAATAGAAATAATTACAGATGTACAATATATTCGAAATGGTTTAGTTTTTCATACAGACCCATCAGAAAATGTGGCAATTTCATGACAGTCTTTGCATGCCCAGTTCTTTTTGTCAGCTCATTACGATGCATAGGCCACTCCAGAATGTCCTCCAAGCCCAGGAATAGTCTGTTTGTACAGCAAAGCAGGAGCAGAGTGCTCTCAGAAGCTCCACTGCACCCACAAGGTGTGACCATATCTCCTCCTGGATTCTAGGAATTTGTTTTGACTATTAATTCTCCCTTCTAAAAACAACCGTAATTCACCAAATACTTTGTTCAAGAGCCATTGTGATTAAAACAGTTCAAAAGTCTTTTGCAGCTGTTAATTACTTATGTAGAATTTCAAAACGCTAATTTTAAGATGAAGTGGAAATGCTTTCCCACATCATCTCATCTATTGAAATGAATTGAGTAGAATCCTATGTATAGCAAGAATATTTTTCAAGAAAAATTCCGTAAGGATAGTAAACTTAAAAAAATAAAACATAAAACCTGCTTAAGTATAGTTTTCCTGTTCCCTTTTGCATTCTGTTTTCTCAGGTCTTTGGTTAGGATGGTTGGTGTCCCTGCCCATTATATGTGGGTGTGATTTGCTGAATCTACCAATGGTTCTTGTTGTTTTAGATTATTATATTCTGTTTCTATTCTGTTGGTTCTACTGTATGCTACCCTGAGTAGCCTGGAGTTGGGCATTATTTAAATCAAATATTCAATTCAAGCTATTAAACGTTAATTCACAATAGGCCAATCTATAGTATGCCTATGCTAAGGTTTGATGGTATGTTCAAAATTGTATATTTCTACAAAAGAACTTCCGAGCCGAGCATCCAGGAGGACGCACAAGTTGCGAACCATTTCTATGGAGGCCAAAGACTCGCCCCCTATAGCCAGCGATGGAACAAGCTGACTATATCGCGGCGCTGGCAACCACAGCCACTCGGTCTTGGAGGGATTGAGCCTGAGTCTACTGCACCCCATCCAGATCCGCACGGCCTCCAGGCACCGGGACATCACCTCGATGGCATCATTGGGGTGACCTGGGGTGGAGATGTACAACTGGGTGTCATCAGTGTACTGCTGGTACTCCACCCCAAAGCCACGGATGATCTCACCCAGCGGCTTCATATAAATGTTAAACAGGAGACGTGAGAGGCGAGAGGACCGACCCCTGAGGCACTCCACAAGAGAGGCCCCACGGTGTCGACCTCTGCTCTCCTGTCAACACTGTCTGCTCTCCTGTCAACACTGTTTGCGTTTAACATTCAATCGTTGGTTGGTTTGCTTTTTTAAAGTTTACTTATATTGAAGACTAAAAATCTGCAAACTTAAAAGTTTTTGCATTCTGTACAACATAGTATGGCCATACATCCTCAGAAAACTCTTTCCAAAAATATGAACAGATCTGCAATCTGTATTTTAATAAAAGAATCCACATAAATAGGTTACAAACACAACCCATAACTGAGTTGCAAGAGTTAGCTTTTTCTTTGAATGAGAGAAGTCAAAGATCATCAAGATATCAACCCTAGTCTACAGAATTTCCCTGTTCGTTGTTCCTACTGCCCACGTGTCCATTACCACTCACATTCAGGTCACCACTATGGATATCCTCTGGCACATGATGTGCAAAGGTATAGTTCTCACTATCAGTTACAAGCATGCTTGATGATTCCTGCAGGTCCGAGCTCTTAGATATTTTTCTGACCGGAGGTGGGGAAGGTGGTGTAGTACTTACTGGTCCAGAAAAGGGCCTGTACACCCCTACCTCAGCCATTTCTGGTCTTGTAGAATTATCAAGCAGGTGCCCATAAACCATAACATCCTCAATGACTGCATACACATGAGAATCATTTTTCTTCCTCTCCTTTTTAAAAAAGCCCTGCCTTCCAGGTAACAAGGTGTTGACATTGGCATTATAAACTCCCACCACTGGGTTATGGCTCTCCTTTCTTCTGCTAAAAAAAAAAAGAAGAGGAATTAAGTTTTAAAACAATACACATTTGCATTTTACTCTCACAGATTTTCATAATGTTGATTTACAAAGCTTACACTCTCATTTTGCTAATTAAAAGATGTCACTTTTAGCTTTCTACCATGATATTCTTTTCCCCAAGGAAAAAAAAATGTTTCTCACAGTTATTATCAAATGTCATTGACAGGTTTTACCTCTTTCTGAAAGCCAGCTTCTACTTTCCTCCTGTAGATTTTCACAAGTATTAATAACAAATGCATATACCCCAGGCAATTAACTAAAAGCTGGCAGCTTAGTCTGTTTTGTGAGGTTTGCTATTCACATAAACAAAATGGATGATAAAATACTCTTTCAATTTTATTTTATTTTTTAATGACCTCATATTGTGAGATGGTATGTCCTGCTAACTTCTCTAGTCTATTGACTCACCTAAATAGAAAAAGCCTAAAGTTAAATTTAACCACCAATGAAATACTACACATGGTCAGCACGTTATATGCTTCAGCGAGTGATAGATACCATGCAGAAATTTATTAATAACAACAACAACAAAAATAGAAAACACAAACTCAGTCCACCCCAAGAAATCAAAAAGTAACTATGCTTTAACACTCTAGACCAGTGGATGCCAACCTGTGAGCCCTGGGCCCACTGGTGGGCCACTGGAGAATCTGGGTGGGCCGCACAGGGTTGCATTAATAATTAATATTTGCAGATGTTGTAGCACGCCTGCCCAGCCTTCCATCCCGGAATGCGCCTGGCAGGTTTCCCAGAACTCCCGGGACAGAGACTCCGGCGCAGACTATTGAGACTTGGGGTACTCTGCCAGGCGTGTTCTAGGATGCAAGGCCAGGCAGGCGCGCTGCAACTTCTGCAAATATTATTAACCTGAGCCTGTGCAGCCCACCCAGATTTTGGGGAAAGGATGGAGAGCAGCACCTTCCCACTCCAGTCAAGAATTGAGAAGAGAAGGGGACAGGTGGCCTGGCTAGCAAGCAGGTGCTTCCGGGCATGGCCAATCAGCAGCAGAAGCCTCACCTGTGCGCCTCTTGCCCCGGCTGGCCTGGGAGTCTTGCAGCTAGGCTCCGTGGGGTCACTCAGCTGCCCCCCCCAAGCACAACCAGTATGCCACCCACTTCCTTGTCCTGGGGCTCGGTGGTTGGGATGGGAAGGTGCTGCTCTCCACCTCTTCACCTCTTTCTCATTCTCATTGCCTCTGTGTGTGTGTGTGTGTGTGTGTAACACCCTACCCCAACCCTTTTGCAGTCACCAGCACATGGAGCAACCCAGTTGGCTTTCCTTCTCCCCCTCCCCAAGCCAGAGCCGCCAGCATGTGGAGCGATTTGGTCGGCTTTCAACCCCTCTCCCCAAGCTGAAGCCAATAAGAGAAAGGTGCTGTGGATGAGTCCTGGCAGTGGCAGGAGGGACGCGCCAGAGCTCTGTGTATGTGTGTGTGTGTGTATTTTTCTGTCTCTCTTTCTCTGTCTCTGTCTCTGTCTCTCTCTATCTCTCTGTCTGTCTGTCTTTGTGTGTGTGCGTCTGTCTTTCATTCTCTCTCCCCCCTCCCTCCATTTACCTTCCTCTTCCCCTCCCTCTCTCTTTCTCATTTTCTTTCTCTCTCTCTTTCTCTTGCTTTCTCTCTTGTCTCTCTCATTCTCTCTCTCTCAAGCAGGAAGAAATATCACACTAAAATGTGTAACACTTAAATTAGCTTCAATTACTTTGTAATAAT
>JANHFO010005727.1:123996-144185 GCA_032468095.1 Pareas carinatus | reverse complement strand
AGAAAGATAAGAGACACACACACAGCGTGAAAAAGAGAGGGGGGGAGAGAGACAGAGAGATAGACATACTGCTCTGGCTCCACTCTCTCCTGTTCATTTGCATGCTGGCTGGGCCAACGCGGGCCTAATTAGAGGAGTCCCGGAGCTCCGCGGTGGTCAGAAATCGATCCGCGGGGCTTGGGGAGACTTCAAATGAAGGCCGCAGGCCTCTCTGAAGGCCTCCCTGAGGCCTGCGGATCGATTTTTTCAGCACCCGCGAGCTCCGGGAGGCCTGTGGAACGAGCGGTGGGCCTAATTAGAAATGTCCCGGAGCTCTGCAGCTGGTCAGAAATCGATCTACGGGGCTTGGGGAGGCTACTAATGAAGGCTGGGCGCTTCTCTGAAGGCCTCCCTGAGACCCGCGGATCAATTTTTCAGCACCCATGAGTTCCGGGAGGCCTGTAGAATGCGCGGCAGGCCTGATTAGAAACATCCCGGTGCTCTGCGGGTGGTCAGATATTGATCTGCGGGGCTCAGGGAGGCTCCTAATGAAGGCCGGGGGCCTCTCTGAAGGCCTCCCTGAGGCCTGTGGATCAATTTTTCACCATTCGCGGAGCTTCAGGAGGCCTGTAGAATCGACTGCGGGCCTAATTAGAAGCGTCCTGGAGCTCCGCAGGCCGATATCCAGTGGCAGCATGGAGGTCAGAACAGACTGTGGGGAGAAGGAGAGTGGGGAGAGAGACAGTGGGGAGAGGGCGAGTCGGGCCTCACTTACCTACCCTGCTGCTCCTTGCCTTGCTGCTCCTCCTCTCTCTGCCATGACTGTGGGTGAAACTGCCTTTGCATTTAAATTCTGGATGTCCCTTTCCACTGCCTCCTCAGATTGGCCCAGCACAGTTTGGCTCCTCCCCTTTTCACTAAATGTTAAATAACTCCTTTAAAAATAATTTATTTTTAGAAATTTTTGTTGCAATTGCTTCTAGATGGAAAGCAAAGATATGTATGAATTTTCAATACTGTAGCTTTTATGGTTTTTGAAGTATAGCGATGAGTCAGACATAAGTGAGGGAGAAGTGAATGATAAATGAATCGTTTTTGACAAATATTACTATAGATGTTGCTACTGCACCATTGATAGGAGTAGACAATGTTTTTAAAATTATGAAAGCAGTTCTTATGTAGGTATACTTCACTGAAACTCATCTACCTTGAATACCTATACAATGTCAGGAATGTATACAGAGACACATAGGACTTGGTCATAATCACAGTCAGATCTTCTGATACAATATTTCATGGCTTAGTCTGACTACTCGGCTAGACTGGCAGAAGAGTTACTAACACCAGTCAATTAGATTAATATCTAATTGAAGTCATATATAATAGTTGGTTGCTCATTGTGAGTGAGAATATAGTTTTGAAGTTTAAGCCTCTTGTTCTGTTTTTCTGAATTAGCTGCTATTTGACACAAAGATTGATGACCTTGAAGCTGAGTGGTTTTATATGTATACATAAAAACCATCTTTGATCAGGAAATGCTGTTCCCACTTCAATCTTCATAAACATTTTTTTAAAAAGCATATGATAAAATTGCTAGCATTTCAAAACTTAGATTTCTGTGGAGCTTCAGCTATGTTTAATTAGCAGTTCATTTCAGCTAATATCGTTGCTACTAAATTTCTAAAATCATCTTGTTCAAACTGGTGGTCTCTAATTATATTGAACTGAGAATCAGTATAGTGTACATAGAATTGAAACATTAGTCAACAACTGACTGTGGAATTCTCAACAACTAAAAGTTAGTAGTAATTGTTAAGAGTCTCTGTAATTTATTGCTTCTGAACTTTCATTTCCTAATATTTCAAAAAATTCAGGCTACATGTGAGAACTGCCTAAGTACAGGATACATTGCACTTGATTTAATTCCCTTCAGCAATTTTAAACAGAGCTCCTATGCACAATGTAATTTTCACATATTGTTGCTTACCAATTTCAAGGATTTAAAAGACACCTACCATTTTAATCAGGTGGTTGTAAAATTACAGTAATTTTCACATGTAATGTTCCTTTGAGATTTTATTTATTAGTTATGCTTAGTTGGTTTGACACTGCCATATGTCTTGAGTTCTGATTTATTTACACAGTTTCAAGCCAGATTTCTCCCATGAGGGCATTTCAGTTCATGAAGCCTTTCAAAGCAGGGAGAATTTTTTCCTTTGAGTTGGAAGAAAAATGGGGAATTATGTCTTGTGCACAACACCAGTCTTAATGGGTATGACTCATGATTGTGCCTTCGAGTTGCTAATGTAATAAATAGAGTCAACGTTGTCATATTTCATGTTTTTTCTTGTTGTGTTTTGGCATTCTGCTACCCTGTTCCTCAAACCTTTATAAGAGCTGGGGAGCAAGGGGTCATGAGATATGGAGTTCCATAACAGCCAAATAAATAAAAACTTGTGTGTGTGTGTGTGTATTTAGGGTTCCATAGACTAGTCAGTGATTAGCTTCATAAAGCTTTGGTTTCAAATGAGAGGCAGAAGGCAGGCTTTCAGCCTAGGAAAAAAGGCAAAATATTACCGCATCTCATACTCATACAAATGTGAGTGGACTGCAAGTCCTGAGAAAAAGAATTTCAGGTACAAGTCTTTCCTCCTGAAGTTTAGGACTCAGGTCCTCTGACTCAAACTGTGAAATAACTGAAACCAGTTGCAGGGAAAGTATAGGCAGGCAGGAGCATCACTTTTTATATTTTCCTCTCTACTGGCTACTGATTGCTACCTTTTGTGTATATTCTCCACTTGGTTGTTTTTATTAAATTGAAAATCCTTTCTCTTCTATTACTCTAGGCTTGAATCTGTACAATACTAAATTTGCCACTCCAAAGCTGTTTGATGGAAATAAACAGGGTGATAAGGGAAAATTGAAGCCATGTGTTTAAACGTTTAATTCTGAGGAAAGGAGGAAATGCTGTTTTTGGTCAAATTTGAAAAAAAATGAAGAAAGGAAAAGCATTTCCCCACTCAGCTGGTGTTTTAAATATTTTAATAATTCTTCCAGAAACCCTGGAATTTATAGAAAGGAGGCAGGAGGATGGAGATCCCTGAAAGGATTTGTTTGGGAGAGATACCCTGGAATGTATGCATATGGTGTCATATAAGTAGCATCCTTCTGTCAAATGGTACATGCTTACCTCTGATAGTTACATAAACTATTCTTGGTTCAGCCAGCTTTTCATACAGCATCCCTATTTTGGATCTACTCAGAAGAAAAAGGTTTTATATATTTCCAAAAAGTTAGATACAAATGAAACATAAGATGCTTCCATCAACGCCTCTCCCACTTGCACTCTTTGGCAGTACTCAAAGATGAACGTGTGCAAAGCAGTGCAGTTTGTCATTCTGACTTTTGGTGAAAATGTAGAGTTAGCAAAACTTAAAGCAGATTCAGTGGTATGTGGTTCAGGCATTTAAGAAACACTCGTTTAAGCCTTAAAATTATCTCCAAGCGCTTTCTGCTCTTTCCACAATCTGTGCTTTTATGTTTTTTTCCTCTTCAAATCTATATTCTTTCTAAAAGATGAAATATGACAGTTCTTATTTTTCTTTGCTTAGAATGTGCTTTCAGCATTTTTTGTGTCTCCATCTTCACACTGCTTAACAATCTCCAAACGTTCCTCAATAACTTGAAAGATAAGTTTTCCCAGGAAATCTTTGCATTGCACTATGAATAAAATGTAATTTGTCTTTAGAGAATCTATCATTAGATGTGTAATTTGACAGATATGGTTCAGTAAGCACTTAACAAAGCAGGAATTACATCCAAATGTTTATTTAGAAGGGGAAAGATCATGCTGATATTAAAACTGATTTACACAAAAGTATTTAAAAGTATTAAATAGTCACTTATTATCAAAGAGAATTTTGAGCAAATCTGCCATTTTCTAAATCTAGATTCCTTGTGTTAGATTGTGGCAGGAAATGAGGCTCTGAGTCGGCTTGCAAGTAAACAGCATTTATTAGCAATTATGTACATCCAGCAAACAGCTCACTGACAGCTCTCCCTTTTATACTGGGAACTGTCAGTAGGCTGGCCAATCAACTTGCTCAGTTTTCCCACTTCAGTGGTGGACCAGACAGAAGCCTATAAACAGGGAGAATACATAATATCCCCCCCTTAGACATCCCTCCCCTCATTCACATACGATAGTAGTTATCTAAATGAGAGGGTGTTTCCTGACCCTACTGGACCTGTGCAGCTCAGTAGATTGACCGGCTTTGGCCTGAGCAGTCGTGCTTGCTGTTCACTCTAGAGGCCTTGCTGGAAATGCATGGAAGCTTTCAGGCGGGGCCTCAGGACTGGGCTGGGTCAACTTGCCGGAAGGTTGTTGCTGGATCCCAGGATCTGATAAGTGACTGCCAAACTCCGGGTTTGAGTCTAGGGAGACAGGGAAGATGTCTGAGTTAGTTAGGATGAGGTTTTGGTTTTTTAGTTGAGAAAAGTAGCGGCTACGTAGCTGGTCTACGTGCTGCTTCCAAAACCTACTGTCATTTAACCTGGCAGTGTAGGATTTGGGACCTGTGATGGATTCTATCTCGCTTTGCAGCCACTGGGCTTCCCCGGTGTAGTTTTTTGCGAACACCAGGTCTCCTCCTGAGAATATTCTGTAACTATTTGTGGGCTTGTTATTGTTGTGGTTCATCACATAATTAGGGTGGAGCCTGTCCATGATCAAACGGAGTTTGCGGCTCATTAGCAACTCTGCCAGGCTGCGCCAAGTTGATGCAGTAGGGGGTAATATGTTGGATGAATAGAAATTTATTGATCTGGGCCTGCCAGTTTCCTGGCGGAGGCGGCCCAGAACCTCTTTGGTACTTCCATTCATTTCGCCTGCCCATTCATGACTGGGTGAAACAGAGCCAATAAAACATGCCAAATGCTCTGCTCTGTGAGGAACCCATCAAATGTGGTTGCAGTGAACCCAGGGCCATTGTCAGATACCAGAGTGTCTGGTAATCTGTGTATGGTAAATAGCTTCTCAGCACCCTTCTAACTGCCTCAGCTATGGTTGATTGCATTATATTGATTTCTAACCATTTTGAGAATGCGTCAACCATTAACAAAAATGTCTGGCTATGAAATTGGCTGACAAAGTCTATGTGAACCCTTGACCATGGCCCTTTTGGTCATTCCCAATCTAATGACGAAGCTTTAGGAGGGACGGGCCGCAAGTCCTGACATGGAGTACAGGTCTCCACTCAGGACTGAATTTCACTGTCTATATCTGGCCACCAGACATAACTTCTTGCCAGGGCTTTCATTCATACAATGCCCGAGTGCCCCTCATGTAACACCTCCAGTACCCTTGTTTGTAGTTTCTGGAGAAGTATTACCCTTTCCCCTCGCAACAGGCACCTCCCTTGAGCCGAGAGCTCCTGTTGCCGGATTACAAATGGCCTGAATTCCTCAGTGACCTGGCCTTTCAGCCACCCCCTCCACTCCCAGTTCAAGCACAGTCCTGAGTGTGGGGTCCAATGCTGAGTGCTGTGCTATCTCAGATGAAGTAACCAAGCCCCAACCTACACAGTCAAGTACAGCACCGGAATTCCTGGGGCCAGGTCATCCATGAGGTCCAGCAAAGGGCATCTGCTGAGGGTGTAAGCATGCCCCAGGGCCTGGCCAGATCTATCTAGCAGTTCATAGGAATAGGCAGATAGGAAAATAGTCCATCGCAGAAGGCGAGATGAGAGGGCCACTGGACTGGGTCGGTCCTAGGCCAATAACCTCAGCAAAGGTTAATGGTCCATGATGAGTTCAAATGTCTGGCCAAACAGATATTCTGAAAGCATAACTCCTGGTATCAGGGCCAACATCTCTCTGTCCAGTTGGCTATAGTTCTGTTCAGCCTTGGACAGAGTGCAGGAATAGTAAGCGATTGGCACCTCCAATCCATTGGGCAGCTGGTGGCTGAGAATGGCCCCCACACCAACAGGCGAGGTGTCGCACACCAACACAAGCAGCAAGGTATTGGTGTGCTGGATAAGAAAACTGTTCTCAGAGAGCAGTTTTCTAATGTTGGCAAAAGCGATTGCCTCTTTAGCACCCTAGAACCATGGGCAATCTTTTCCTAATAGCCGGTGAAGGGGATCGACTATCATAGCTTTGTGTTGTAAAAAGATACTGTCAAAGTTCAAGAGCCCCAGAAAAGCTTGGAGCTCTGCTTTGTTTTTCAGAGTGGGGCTCCCTTGAATAGTACTGACCTTACTACTGGATACCTTTCCCATTAATCCAATAGCCCAAAAACTCCATCTCCCAGACACCGATATTGTATTTCTCTCTCTTAGCTCTGAGACCAGTGTCCTTAAACTTCTGTAGGACAGCCCTAAGCCTAAGTCTAACTCACAGATATTGCTCATTTTCAGCAGAGATGAGCATGTCATCGAAGTAAGCGACGACCCCAGGAATTTTGCAAAGCAAGCATTCCATCTGGAAAATTCCTGAGGCAATGCTGACTCCGAATTGGAGTCTGTGACACTTAAATGTTCTCCTGTGAGTCACAATAGTTTTGGCCTCGGCATCTACCGGCAGTTCCTGTATGCCTGCATGAGGTCCAATTTTGCGAATGTTTTTCCTAGGTCAAGTGTGTGAAGCAAATGCTGAACTATTGGTATGGGATAAGCACTTTGTTGAAGGCCTTATTAAAGGTACATTTATAATTTGCGCATATGTGCACCAACTCATCTTTTTAAATAAGGGTTACAAAGATGTCTCCCATTTTTTGTGATCTTTGGGGTCCAGGATTCCCTATTGTATTACCCTATCAAGTTCCACATCTAACTGTGGTTTAAGAGCAAATGAAACCCTTTGGGGCTTGAGCCAGATTGGGACTATATTAGCGTTGAGGTTGAAAGAAATAGGGGTCTCCCTATACTTGCCCTGTTGTGTCCTGAACACGTCCCAAAACTCATTTAGCAGGTTGTCAGCACAGGTGGTTGCTAGGGAGTGCATACAAGTTACCACCAACTTGAGGGAGTTGAACCAGTCAAGGCCCAACACGTTTGGGAGATTTCCGCTCACAATGGTTGCCAGCAGCTTGCCATGGAAGTGATTGTAAGGCACATCTAACATGATGCAGCAGATAACTGATATTTGGCTCCCTAGGTAGTCTGTGATCTTGAGACGTTGGTTGTCTAGGTGGCTCTTTTGTAGGCCGGGCAAGATCTTTTGCAGGACTTGCTTGGAGATGATTGTTATGGATGACTCTGTATCTAGTTCCATCTTTTAAGGTGAGCCCTCGATGTGGACTGTGCTGCTCAGCTTTCTTCGGCAAGCTGTACTAGCCTTAGCAACCCTTGTTTGTTTGGTATCTGGCACTCTGGTGTTGAATTTAGGCTTTTGCGGCTTCCAGGCCTTAGATTGAGGTGCCTCAGAATCTGCGTGGATTTGAAAGTGCTGCTCGACAGACCCTGCCAAATGTTCTTTTTTATTGCAACGGTGGCAAACAGCATTGCGATATCTGCAGGATGCCCTCTGGTACTAATCACCACAACTGCCACAGTTTAATGGCTTGCTGTCTCATTCTGCACTCCTTCATTCGCCTGTCCAATGAATTTCATGGTCGCTGTTGCTCAAGTCGTCGTAATTGTATTGTCCTTGGTGTTCTGTGGCCATAGGCTTTGCTTCCGGTGCGACTGTAGAGGCTTTCTGCAGCGAGTCTGTCACCATGTTTGATGTCTCTGAGGAATGGGCCTCATCAACGTGGCTTGTAGTGTTAGATTTGCTCTCGCCAAGAGCCAGCATTGCAGCCGGAATCCCGGATCCCACAGACCAGCTAGTCCAATAGGGTGTCATTGAAGTCACCAAATTCATAGTCTGTGACTGTCTTTTGTAGGGCAGCCATGTACTGGTTGATCAATTTTGCGTCCTGCTAGAATCGCTGGCATTGCACTATCTTCGATCGTGCCTGGGCGTAGTGGTTCCTTAGTGCATCCTGGAGGTCCCTTCAAGAGACTGTCATTACAGAATTTGGCAATGCTAGAGCCTTTGCGACGTCCAATATGTCATGACCACAGTGACTCAGAAACACGGCTCTTTTGCAGTTTTCTGGCAGCTCTAGGAGGTTGTTGGCCTCCAGGAAGCACATGAACGGGGACATGTAAATGTCCCACTGCTCTTGGACTGGGTCAAACAGCGTTGGATGGAAGGCAGTCATCATGGCTGGAACCCCCGGTATATTTCCCTTTGCCAGGCTGGATGTCATTGTCAAGCGATTTGTTTAGCTCTTTTTGCTTAGACCTCAATATCCCACCCTCATCGCCAATTGTTAGATTGTGGGACGAAAAGAGGCTCTGAGTCGGCTTGCAAGCAAACAGCATTTATTTGCAACTATATACATTCAGCAAACAGCTCACTAACAGCTTTCACTTTTATTCAGGGAGCTGTCAGTGAGCTGGCCAATCAACTTGCTTGGTTTTCCCACTTTAGTGGTGGACCAGACTGAAGCCAATAAACAGGGAGAATACATAACACCTTGTATATATGGCTTTGTTGAATGTGGTAACTTGTAATTTCAAATAGCTTTAGAACACTGTAAAAAGCCTAAATAATTTCAGTAACAAATGCTGACTTCTCTACTTTTAAAACAGCCTTCCCTAATCTGATACCCAGCAGTTAGGCTGCGACTTCCCAAGCAGCACCAGGGTTCTAAATAGTGGAAGGACAGCAATGATGTCCATAAAACCATTTATACCAGTATCCTACTTCCAGAATCTGTGAATCAACGAACCTTCTAATGTACATCCCTCAGTGACAGATGTTCAGAGGCATCTGTTACTGAGCAGAGAGTTCTTTTTAATTACTGTAGCTAATAATGTTCACAGTGTAGGGAACTACCTCTTTGACCTAAACTAATCTCCTAATATGTATGTATGTACGTATGTACGTATGTATATATGTATGTATGTATGTATATATGTGTGTATGTATATAGTATTTTGCTGGGAGGGGCTCTTAGCTGACAGGTAAGGTGAAACGAACCATTCCTGGAGGAACCATTTCTGTATTGTTGCTAGGAAACAGCGTGGATGACCTTAAGTAGTCACCAGGAGTCAATCTTATCTTAAGGAGGTCTTATATTTATCTGACACTAATTGGTAAACTTACTGTACAGTCAATAGTTAGGTGATCTTCTAAGGACAAGGGATCACATTCTGGAACAGTACATTTCTTAAGTAATGCACTATGTAATACATTTCTTATCTGAAATAAACTGAATGCTAAGTGATTTCACTAGTGACCTCAGATTTAAATAATAAGTAGTACTTTTCATTTCTCTAAATTATTTTGCAATATTTTTTTGAAAAACTGCTTTTCTATAAGGAAGATATTTTAACACAACTCATTCTATATTTTCTATTTTTATTTATTCTTTTGCTTCAATATTTACTTAGATATTGGCATTTTTTTCTGTCCATTTTTCATAGTTTTTTTAGAAAGTTTTGTTTGTTTTGTTTATTTGAAAACTGATTCTTTCATTGAAAAATCAAGTATCATTCAAAAATTGAATATCATCATCTTACCTTCAAGATTTTTGCAAAGTATTTTCGTGCATTAAAACAAGTTTAATTAAAATCAAAAGATTAGCATTTTCATCCATAAATTATTTTCATGCAAATAATATTACATATTTGTAAATATTGATTACAAATGAAATCAAAATGTAAATTCAAAGGCCAAGGAAATTTTAAATGATATCAGATATTAGGTGATAGAATGTAACTTTGCCATAAATTTAAATTAACTGTTAATTAAATTAAATTAACTGTTTAGATCTTGAGTGATTTGCAGTTATACAGGACATTATTTGCATTAATTTTAGTAAGCCTCATAACTATAACTAATAATACCATAACTTAATTAATAAATTACAACTTTTACCTTTCATTCCTTTTGCAGAACTCAGTTCACAAGCTATTTAAAGATATAACACATCAAGCTATATTCAAATATGTATCAATTGTACCTTCACGTACTCCTATGAATTATCACTTTCTTCTTCTAGATAAAACCAAATTTGGATTATTTGGAAGTGTATTTTACTACATTGGCTTTCGGTATGCTCAGCTGCCACTCTTTACCTACTGTAACTTTTTATTGCTTCCGATTCTGATTGCTAAACCTATCGTGGACTATATATTTGGAGATTCCTAGACCTGTAGTCTATAAAAGACTCTCTGGAATTTTTAAATTATTTTTGTCCCATCTGTGTAGAGTTTTTTTGATGTTCTATATCATGCACTCCTAATTTTATCCCATATTTTATCTGCTTCCACCATTTCCTATTTTGCCTTTGTCCCACTCAATGAAAAGAAATGTGGCAATGCCTACTGCCTGTTTGTACTCAATTTTTGACTATCTGTAGTAAAAGAACAAAAGTATTTATTAGTATAGTTTTAATGTAATTTGTATTACATCAAGAATAAGTCCTAAAAAGTTATCCATGCAGTAATCTAAAATGCTGTATTTATGGCCATTTACTCCCTAGTGACTTACAGCATTTTTCTAGCACCACCCAGTCAACACTGTGAAAAATTTGTTATTAATTATAGGAGCAAAATATTTGAATCACTGTAAAAAATGCTCTAAGACACTTGTGTGGACATTTTCCTTAATTTAGCAATGTGGACTAGCTTTGGGAGATGATCAGAACAATCATTATATAATACTGGAAGATATTTGGCTAAGATATCCAAAATATGACAAGTTACATATCATATATATTCAAAGGAAAATCCTCAGGGATGACTCACACCCTGGTCAGCCCTTACTTACTCTACCATTGGACAGGAGATATAGAAGTATAGGCAGCCACACAAACAGATTGAAGAACAGTTTTTATCCATGGGCTGTCAGACTCCTGAATGGAAAACAATAATGTAACAATGTGATATCTGGGGTTGGGAAGTGCCCGACGGGAGACAATCTCATTGTACACATGTTTTACAATGATAATAAATGTTTCATTTCATTTCATTTCTAAGGGTCATTAATATGTGCGGCTTGTCAGCTTTTTACATTTGAATTAAGTATTTAAAGATTTTTGAACAGTATGAAAAATGTTTTGGGGTTGTTCTGCTTGCTATATTTCTTCAAGCTCTTTTCCCTTTTTAAATATAAATTATATTTTAAATTATATTTTATATGGACATATATGTGTGTGCACTTAATTAATTTGGTATCAAAATGAAGTACAGTATATAAAAAATAAAAACTTGATCACAAACAAACAAAATAGCCTCTATGAAGCCAGAAAAGAAAAATAATGTTGAAACGATGAAAATCAGTACAATTCTACAGTAAACAAAGTGACTGAAGAACTGTTACATCTTGAAATTTGGTTTCTGAGTACACATAATGATCAAAGCAACAATTATGAGCTAAAAATCCATTTCAAAATAACTTTTTGTATGCAAATGCCCCAAATCAGCAAACTAAAAATCATCGTATTGAAGGCTTCCATACAAGTATTTGTTTTGAAATATATATAATTTAGTTTGCAGTAAACAAATTTGTGAGAGATTACGAACTACCCTGAAGTTATCAATAGAGCCAACTGTTTTCTAAATAGATATTTCAGAGTACTTTTAGCTCAGGCAAGATATGAATGTATGTTCTTAGATACGTTACCAGAAAATAAGGCAAAACAACCTTTTTTGTAAATCAAATAATATTCAACTTCAAAAAAAAGTTAACTTGCATGCAACCTGATGCTGTAAATATTTAGAAGTAATTGTTGTTAAATTATAAGTGTTTATTTCACAAATATAATTAGGATTACAGCCTTACAACTGAATCTTTAAAACATTTCTACTGAAATCTCATTAATGTCAAATGAAGGCTTAAACATACCATCCAGCTACTTGTTTTGCCCCACAGAGAAAAGATTTTATAAAATAATGACATTCCATGAAAAATCAAACTGAGCCCAAGTAAAGTACAAGATTTAAATTTCCTTACGCAATAATGTAAATTTGTTCCAGTTTATTTGCTGAATTTGGCTGTTACCTGCTATTTAATGCTTCTGATGAAGGAATATAGTTTTCACAATGGACCCTGAATATTATAAATTGATTAATCAGGAATATATCTCACTCTAAATACATATTTTTAAGAGTATCTATGGCCAAAGCCCAACTGAATTAACAAAATTGGTCTTTCAGTTTTTTTCATGAGAGTCCAAAGTCCTAATTCAACTACAGGAATAATTTTGTAACTAATTATAGTTAACTAATGACTCTAATTGCACTTGCAGTTCCAAAATGCACTTGTCATATTCAAAAAGGTTCATATGAATATTATGATGCAAATAACAAGATAAGCAAATATATTTGCACACTTCCCTCCATAATTTTCTCTGCTTTGACTGGGAAGCAATTAGAAAAAAAAGGACTATGCTGAACAATTTCAGAATAATATGCAGGAAAACATTAAAAATATATGGTCCATAAATTATTTTAAAATGTACAAATAATTACTGCCGTATTTAAGTTACAAAATTTGTTTTTTTCAATTTATCAAGGCTGAACCCTAATTTTCCAAATTTAATTTAGAATTAATATTCTGAATTAGCAGAATCTTACTAAATGTAAATTTATTTAGCAATAATAAATGGAGTAGGGGGTTTTAGTCTAAAAATACACTCCTAATCATCAACCTATTATTTGTAGTATTTTTGTTACAATCTTATTATAAAAAGGGAGATAGAACAAGAGGTCACACCAGAAATTAGACAGTCCTATCCATGTAGCATCCCCTCTAGTTTTGCAGCAACTGTTGAATTCTTCATCATATTTAGGTTGGAGAAGGCAGTTTTATCAATCCTTTCAAACTTTTGACTTACCAAATCAGAAGAATAAAAGAATAATTATCCATAATTCCACAACGTCTTTTATATTAAATGTTGAGGATAAAGAGAGGCCCTAACTGCTTTTTCCTCTACTGGATTTATACTTGCAAAACCATTTGATATAATAAATATCATGCAAAGTCTGAACACTTCAGCAAAGAAAATTCCTAATAACGTTTGAACAGATTTACTCAAGAAATCACAGTATCTCTAATAAGAACCAACCACACACACACACACACTATAAAAGAGTGCCTGAAATTCAGATCCACCAAGTATTGTGTTAGCAAATTTAAGTACTGCCAAAAAGTTTCATTTTAGTAAATTTACATTTGCAAAGACAAACTGTATTTGGATACAAATAACTGACAACTACTGCAAAGTGCACTGGACTTTTGTGTGCCTTGCTACTAAAATATTGACTTAAAAGAGTTTCTTTTTAAATATATAAAGCAAATACACAGGTTTTGGTCATTTCATCAGATATGAATTTGAGCACATTATAAATATACCTATAAACTCTCTTAGCTAAACTAATAAAAGCAGGTATAGGTTGCTTTTCAAAAGAATTACTAGTAAGAAATCAATGCAGTTTGAGAATTTCTACCTAATTCCAGCCGTCTATATCCCACACCGAGAAGATGGCTTTAACCTAATAATCTACAAAATAGATTCCTTTTAACATTACAAAAAACAATCAACCTATAGCAAGATTCCAAATTCAGAGCCCCACAACGATACAACCCGGGTGACATCGAACCAGATGCGGGAGGAAGGTGGTCATTTCGCTGCAGCTGTTCCAGATGTTGTTGAGGCGGGGGCACTCCTCCGCTGCTCCATGCCGTTGGGCAAAAAGCCGGCGATGATGGGCACCGGCCAGATGAGGGCGGCCACGCTCCACACGATGATGACCAGAGTCATGAAACAAGCCACCAGGGTGGACTCGATGGGCTTACGATTCATCCTCCAGCCGGGATCCCCTTTGAGATCTTCCAAGCTGAAATCCAGGCAGCAGAAGTGAAGGCGCTCCCCTTGCTGCCAAGGCTGTCCATGGTCCGGAGTGGACCAGGAGTAGAAGGCAGCCGAAGGAGGAGACGACGCGGCTGGGTTGGAGGCGGCTGGACGGAGGCGGCCAACGCGCCTACCTCGCGCCCAGCTGCAGCCCACGCACAGGCGGAGATCCTGCTGGACGCCGCCAGCTGCCAGCCCGACATGCTCGATGAGCAGCGGCGGCCCGACGCGGTGGAAGGCGGCGGAGAAAAAGGCGCGCCCGCCGGGGCCACTGGTGGAGAAGAGCACGAGGTCACACTGGAAGCCCAGTGGATTCCAGCGCACCAACAGCGAGCTCAGCATCTGTCTCTGCACGCTGATGTTGCACGCCGGCTCCTCGCGGGGCTGCTGCTGCTGCTGGGGCGCGGCGCGGGGCGGCCCAGGTGAAGGGGTGGCTGCCGCCGCCACTGTGGCCTCTCCTCGCCCTTTCTCAAAGCCGGTCGGCAACGCGCCCCCATTTGCAAACGACCTGGGTGGGGAAGAGGAGTTGAGAGGCGGTAGGGTGAGTCCTGTTGGCTTCTTTCGCCCGGACTCTGAAGAAGCCGAGGGAGACCAGCCTCGGCAGGGGAAGGGTGGCACAAAAACGACCAACAGCACCGGGAGAAGGGGCAGCAGCATGGCACGGGCTTAGAGGAATGCCCCAGGAGGGGAGCGAGGTTGCATGGCGCTGCAGAGGTGACGGCTCTCGTTTTCCATTTAGAAAGCGCGAGCGAAGCTGCCCGCGAGAAAAGGGAGCGGCGGCGAGTGGGTGGGGGCGAGGCGGTCGCCGTCGAGAGACGAGGCGAGTGCGCGCGTGGGGGCGAAGAGCGCCAGAAGCGGCGGCGGTGGAGACGGCAACAGTTCCCACTTTTCCTTCCCTTTGGCTTCAACTCTCAGAGCCGGGGCGGCCCCGCCCACTTCGCTCTCAGCAGCCAATGGGCAGCTTCTCAGAATAGCCAATTCCTCTGGATCACGGTACAGGCAGTAGCTCGCTCTGTAGCCACCCAGGATTCCCCTCTTGCTGCCTAGCACTATGAAGGAGTTTCCCTGATTTCGTCACTGTAGGATCTCCCAACGCCCCCCCCCCCATTGAAGCGTCTGCCGCGGCTCTTCTCGGGAAGACAATCCTTCTTCCTTGCTTTGCCACTTCCACTCTCCCCCCTTTTTTTTTTGCTGTAGGGCTTCCACTTCGGCTTTCAATTCGCTTTCCCGCTGCAACAGCCTCGATAAACAACCCTTGACGCCATTCATTGCTGCTCCCACCTATCCTCAGCCCAGCATTTAATAGTATAGCGTGCAAAATTGATGCTGCTCTCAGTCGGTAATGCTACACAGGGTTGCCCCGAGTGTGATCACATCTCCAATTATAGTAAGGTTTCTTAATTCTGCTTACTTGCTCAGCAGCAGTGGTGATGCAGCAGTTAGAATGCAGTATTGCCAGGAGTTCGATTCTAACCGGCTCAAAATAGACTCCGCCTTACATCCTTCTGAGGTCAGAAAGATGAGGACCCAGATTGTTGGGGGTAATGTGCTGGCTCAATAAACCACTTAGTGCTGCAAAGCACTATGGAACCATATATAAGGGCTGTTGGGAATTGGATTAAAATCCAAATGCCCCTGAGGTTTGACCGATGGATTATAGCTGATCTCTGTTCTCATACTTATAAAGTAAAACCGAGAACATAGTTCTAATCAAAACACGTTTATTTAAAATAAAGTAAAATAGAAAAACCCTATCCTAAATAATAGGCTACATCTTGGCAAAAGTACTCTCCTGCCTGCTATTCTTGGCAGGAGCACAAAGGAAGACTTCTTGATGACAAGAAGAAAGGAAAGGGAGAAAAAAAGGGAGTGAGGATGTGAGTCTTGTGCAGAAGTATGTTAGATCACAAAGTCCCTTATCAGGGTATTGTCATGGATATATGCTGATGCAAGCAGCAGCAATTTAGAAATATAGAAAAAACATAGAGATATACATAGAAATACATAGAACAGAATGTACAGGTCATCTGGCAATTATATAACACCGTGACAAGGGCCAATGCTATTGCCATTTATTTGCATGAGGGAGGGAGAGTTCAAACGTGGGACAGATCCACCCAGCATCTGTAAAGAGAAAGCTCACTACAAGGTTATGGAAGAGGCATGGGATGCTGCTTAAGCCTCACTTACCTTGGGAATCCTTCTCATCATGGAACCCTAATAGAAACAGTGGGCAGTGTTTGATAAGGAGTGAGGGGGCAAGGTTTTAGTGCAACCTAAATGACAATAATTATTGATCTAGTCTTTCTCTCAGTCCAGCTTACCACATGGAGCTGTTGTGGGAGGGAGTATGTGTGAAATTAGCACTATGTTCTTTGCCTTGAGTATCTCAATGAAAGGCAGAATATAAACCAGGATGATGATGATGATGAGGATGATAGGCAGTTACTTAATGCTTCTAAGTACACATCTATACAGCTAAATAACAGACTCAACAGGAGGACAGAACAGGAATAGAGAGACCACACATAAAATATAGACCAATCCTGAGCATGCACACACACACACTATCTTCTATAGCCACTGATGATAAAGAGATTAGAAAGAATTCAGAAAACCAAGCTCCACCTGCCTTTTGAAGATATGATTTTCTGAACAATGGAGCATATAAGCTCATTGCTTCTCCCGAGCTATGTTGCTGACTCTTGCCTTCCCTCACCCACCCAGAACAAAACACAGGGAAAGCAATACAATATAGATCTGAAGAATGGGGGTAGGAAAAATGCTGTTAAATGTCTGTGGATTCTTTTGTCAATTTCTTTAGCATAGTTACTTTTATTCTTCAGCCCAAAATCTCTAGAAATAAAATGTGGTAAAGGGTAAGAAAAAGAACAAGTAAAATGAACAAGTAAAAAGCTGAAATCATGCAAAAATAAAATAGCAGAAATCAGCATCAGGGAAAAACGGAGTAGCCCAGCTATTCTTGGTTATAGTATCTGTTCTATTTATGTCTCTCCAGCAAATGATACTAGCAGAAGGGAAGAGTGATAACTGTTGAATCGCCGGACAGATAGGCTGGAGGCGTTGGTTAGTTCAAACTAAGGGGGAACTACTAAGCGCCCTTCTTAACTGATCAATGTGGCGCCGCCATTTTAGTCCGTTGGGTAATGCCACCACATAGGACCTTGGGCCAGTAATTTCCACTATTTCGCCCAGTGCCCACTTACAGTCCCCAGTGTAACTTTTTGCATAGGCCCAGTCACCTATGTTGAGGGACCTAGCCCGGTCGTCGCCGATCGGGCCTGCATCAGGGGCGTAGCTGGGGTGCAGGCGGTCCAGGACCGTCCTGAGTCTCCGGCCCATTAGCAGTTCTGCTGGGCTTCTGCCCGTTGTTTTGTGTGGGGTGACGTGCTGCCACGTCAAGAATTTATCCAGCTTCTCCTGCCAGGGGCCTGGTCCTTGGCGGCTTAATGCCTCTTTAGTAGACCGGACCACCTGTTCTGCCAAGCCGTTCGCCGCCGGATTGTGGGGCGCAATGAGAGCGTGGCAGATCCCCCTTTCTCCCAGATACTGCTCCAGGGTGATGGAAGTAAACTGGGGTCCGTTGTCGGAGACGACAACATCGGGAAGCTCATGGGTGGTGAATAAATTGTTGAAAACGTTGATTACTGCTTCCGATGTGGTGGAGGACATCAAGCAGACCTCCAGCCACTTGGAATAGGCGCCGACTATCAGAAGAAAATTTACTACTCTCAATTTGATAAAAGATCTCCTTATATCGAGAAATAAAGGCACAGTTAAATATTTCTCTATTTTAAAATATTGTTTATTAGCTGATAGCCAGGGACAGACTTTTACTGTCACCTGTGCAATATCCATTTGGGCACTTATGTCCTTAAATCTCTATGCAATCCAATTTCGGAACTGTCTATGATCGTACTGCTGCCAATTTAAGGGGGCACCAGAGCAAGATACCTGCTTCAAAACTCTTGATAACCAGTTGTTTTCATTATTTGAGATAATCTGCTCCATCATAGCTAGTTTTAGTAATCTCCCTTCCTCCATCTCAATTATTCTTAACCAATAATAAACGGACTTCAGCAAGGCCCTGATACCAATCATGTGAACTCCCGTTTCTGCCCTTACTACACATGCTGGGGTTCCAGGAGACACTGCTAAAATTCTCCTCAAAAACATATTTTGAGGAGTTTCCAGCTCAGGCAACTTATCCAATCCCCATATTTCTGCCCCATAGGTAATTACTGGTTCAATTTTCACCTGGAAGACCCTTAGCACTGGGATCAGTGAAGATGGAGTTTTCTCTAAAATAAGTTTGTTTAGTTGCGCCATCCGAGCCATGGCCTTCCGAGCTCCAACTTTTACCTGCTTGTTCCATTTGCCATTTGACTGGAATACCAGCCCTAAATAGGTAAATGACTGAACTTGTTCAATTCTTCTTTCATTTAAAATCCATCACCTCATATTTTGTTGCCTCCCAAATATCATTACCTTTGATTTCTCTATATTAATTGTTAAACGATTTTTTACACAATATGCCGCCAACCTCCCAACTTCGTAGCCCCACCTGTGAGGCTGACAGCAATATTATATCATCAGCATATAATAAGCAATTTACCTGTCTTGTTTCTATACTAGACCCATGGAGTGACATATCTTCCAAGCATTTTGGAAGATCATTTAAACATAAATTGAAAAGTGTTGGGGCTAAAATGCAACCTTGTCTGACGCCCTTCTTAATTGGGATTGCATTTATTACCGAACCTGTCCTATTCACTCGAACTCTTACCTGAGTTTCCATGTATAACAGTCTGATCACATATAACAATTTCTTTTCAATTCCCATGGCCTTTAATTTGTCTGTCCATTGTGTCAAAGGCTGCCTTCAAGTCTATAAATGTTTTTTTCCAAAACTTAAACTTTGTTATTAGATGGTCCAACACAAAACAATTACCCATAAGGGATCTTCTGCTCCTGAAGCCTGCCTGTTCTTCAGCTAGAATGTTATTTCTCATTATCCAGTCCTCTAATTTATGAATTAAATGCTTGGCATACATTTTTGCTGAAATATCGATTAAACGAATTAGTCGAAAATTATCTGTGTTATCTCTAGAACTTTTTTTATGTAAGGGAATAATTATTGATGAGCGCCAACTGGCAGGGATTTGTCATGTTCTATTAATAAAAATATAGAGGCCCGCCAGAAAAGGTGGCCACCAGGTTATATTATCTTTAAATAACGATGCCAGGAGCGCATCCTGTCCTGGAGCTTCATTTGTCTCCAGGGAGGAAATTAAACACTTCCCCTCCGTGATTTGCACTTCTTTTCACTGGGATATTCCTGCATCAAACACAGAGAGGATATAACTTCATCACAGCTTTCTACTGCTGCTGGGGTAACCAAATAATTATCCCAGCACTCTGCACAAATATTTGGGTCACTTATTGATTTTCTATCTCTGATGATTTTTGAGACCTCCGACCAAAATAGTAAAGGTGAGGCCAACTTTGCTACCTGTTCTAGGCCGGCCATCAGTTGTCAATGTAAGAGAGCTTTTTTTTCTTCAATAGTTGCTTATATTTCTGCCTTATTTTTATTTTATTTTTTTTATTTATATATCTATACCGCCCTTCTCCCTGAAGGGACCCAGGGCAGTGTACAGCCAATAAAATACATTTAAGACATACAAACAACACTTAAAAATAATTAAACAATAATTTTACACATTGGCTGGATTTTAAAAACTGCAAATATAAAACCAATTTATGACACATTAAAATTTAAAATATTTAGGACTTCTGGTGGATTCGCGGGCTTCGAAGGACGGACTTTTGTGGTCCGCCAGCCCCAAAGACGCTAAAATCAGCTGTCAAGCGGTGGGAAACCTGCCCCCTTGGGCGAAGAGGGGGGGGAGTGTCGGATCAAGGGTAGGACTCCTCAGAGTTCCTGCTTTTCTTTTGCAGGGACGGGAAGGGGGAGCCCCCCCCGATGAGATCCAGAAGGCTCCGCACCTGGGTTGCTTCTGCTAAGGCAGAACAAGAAGCCCCGAACGTCTCCGTGCTAGGGTTTCTTATAATTTAATTTTTCTATCCAGACAGAGCAACAGGCAGAATTTCAAGGAACTTTCTATTTCTTTTGGGAACCTTAACTCTGTTGCTGGAGAGTCCCTCCCCAAAATGGCGAACGGACTGACAGATCTTTTTTTTTTCTAAAGAAGAGAGATTTGTAAAGATGGATTTGACACTGGAATTAACAAACCTTGTGGAATTACAATGGACA
>JANHFO010005727.1:14481-24827 GCA_032468095.1 Pareas carinatus | reverse complement strand
ATTTTAGCATTTTTGCTGAAATAATGCTAGGCAGAATTGAAATATTTGTGGCAACCATAGATTTCTTCACAAACTGAAAATTCAAGGAACTTGGACCTTAAGTTTCTTGAGGAGTGACCAGGACTTAAAAGGCTCCAGTGGATAATCCAAGAAATATACTGCTGTTTCGAAAAATACCCTGAAATGTGAAGTTTTCCTTCTCTATTTTTGTCATAAGAAGTAGTCGTGGAGTTTTGTTGTTGAGTTTAACATAACAGGTTAACTTTAATATTGGAAATATTGACTTATTTGTTTTTCTACTATTGTTTGAATGGACAAATAAACATTTAAAAATGGATAAATATGATGATCTGGGTTTAGAGGCAAGTAAATTTATAGAAGACCTCAATATGTATGAAGCCTCCAAAGATGGTCTCTTTCGAGTAGACAAAGCTGTTGGGAATAATCCAGAATTTGAAGAAACCAGAAAAGTGTTTGCTACAAAAATGGCTAAAATTCATCTGCAGAAACAACGAGAACAAGAAGAATTGATGAAAGGAGCCCCTGGGGCTTTGAATGGTGGATTTAATTTTGGTGGTCAGCTTCCAAGCTATTCTGTAGTCAAAGACACCACAGGAACAAATAAATTGCACCCAGGAGAAAATGGTGCTAAGCCCCCTTTGGCTGCGTCATCAACAGTATGTGCAGGTCATCAGCTCGCTTTTCCAAGCCAGTCTCAATGTCATAGGGATGGAGAGCAAACAAAAATATATCAAGATGGTTATGGATATAACAACAGTCTACATGGTTCAGAAACTCCCGGAGTACCAAGTTGCCACAGACCAGGTCAGATAAACCCATGTGTTTCTAGGGCAGTTCTTCCTTCTCTATCATGGGATGAACCCAGCAATGATGATAATCAAACAGGTGTTCAAGGAAAGATGGAAAATGCTGGTAAGTTTTGCAGCCAGAAATCAAACATAGGCTCCAATTTATGGTCAAACAGCCAAGATGAGTCATTACAGAGAAGCCCTACAAAGCCTCATGCAGATTTTCATGTATGCCAACAATCCCAAAGCCCTTACAGATCTTCAGAAAGTGAGTATGGAAGTCAGGAAAGTGGAAGTGAAGACTCTGGACTTAGTAAGAGCTGTATCCAAAACCTAGCTTACCAGAGACCATCTTTTTTCCCTGATAGTACCCCCTTGTCTTCTTTAGTTGGGATTGGTGATGAATCACCCATGAGATATTCACAGCAGAAATCTTCATCATGTTCTGTTTCATCAACACATTCTTCTCAGACTCTTTCAAATCGGTCTGTTAATTTTCATCCAAATAAAAGCAGTGGTGACAACCACTCAAGGTACAGTGATAGCACTCAACCTTCAATTTCTACTCCAGTGCCTTCAAGTGCAGATTATCAGCAGCACAATATTCATCCATACACTTCAGGTCATTTTGTAGTTCATGGTCAAAATCACAGGCTTACCTCTGCTGGATCTGGACTGAGTCTTGAGCAGAATTCTATCACTGCAACATCTCATGGACCAATGATTTCTGATGTTCCCAAATCTCCTTTTAAGGAGAGTATCACTATTCAGCACCATGACTCTGGTCCCCAAGAAACGTCTGGTTCTGCAAAAATAAAATTACCCTGTCAGATGCTCCTTTCACAGCAAGACCAAGGGCCCTCTACTGCTGAATTAAAATTAGAAGCTCTTACTCAGCGCCTGGAGCAGGAGATGGATGCATGTCCTAAGGCTGACTACTTTGGTAAGTATATCTATTTTCTTTGGAACATAATATACATCTTGTAAAATAGTGTGTTTATTGATAAATGTTACAGTATTTGTACCTATGAATATATTTTTAATGTATTTTTCCTTATCATTGATCATTGGTTTAACTACTACTTTTAAAATGATATTTTCTGAAAGCTATTATTTTAATGTAATAACTTAAGTAGATAATGATAAGTTAGAGGGAAAAAAGAAGTAAAATACTTTGTTACAAGCAAATTAATATACCAAAAAGTATGCAATCCCAATTTTTCTTCCCTAAAATCATTTTTCTGGAGCAATAGATTAAAAGGTAATAATTGAGCCAATATTTTTTCTTTTTAGAATTTGGTCGGTAGCATAAATAATAATATTGGCCACGGGCTTAAGATATTTTGAAGTGAATGGGGGAAAAGATGAGAGTTGCTCTCAGCTGCATAGCTTTGTAAAGCATTGAAACAGTTGTTTAACCAGATATTTTAGCAGAAGCAAAATACTTTTACTCAGGGCATTACAACAGGCAAATCTTTTAAAGATTCATGTAGCTGCTTTGAAGACTCCCACCACTTGTTTTTATGTACCTCTAAGTATTTAGATAGCACTTCCTGCTACTACAGCAAATGCATTTAATAGACAGCTGTGGGCTGCTTTAAGCAGCCCTGCTAATTTTCCAAAGGATGCTGAGGCCTTAATACTTCAAGGACAAGTTATTTGTGCATACTGATGTATTTTACAAAGCACTTGTTTTGGATCCTTCACAGTTGTACTTGATGGTATTCTATTCTGATTTTAGACTGTTTTTGTTTGCAACTAAGTCAACAGCTTTGCCAGCTGATGTCATAGTTGCAAAGTTGAAATAGTTGCAAAGCTGACTTTCAATTCCTATTTGTTGGACTGCACTGAATGGTTGTTGGAATGATGTGCCAAGTCTTTTCATTATTTTACAAGGAACAGTTGCTGCTTAAGCTCATCACCTGTGCAAATGATAGCAGTGCAATGAGTCAGTTGAGCGCACATTTTTTGCAGCTAATGGTGCAGGTTGAGAACGACATATTGATTGGGTGTGCACATCATGCTGCTTCACAATGGGCTTATTTGGTATTGGTATTAGTCACTGTGCCCAAAGTCCTTGCCTCATGACAATTGAACCTAAAATTTCTGTTGCTAAACAATAGTTATTAAATTAGTTTTGCCTCATTTTACAACCTCTCTTACTACAATTGTTAAGTGAATCACTACAGTGAATTAAATTAGCAATACAATGAATCTGGATTCCTCATTGACTTTGTCAGTAGGTTTCAAAAGGTGATCCAGGGACACAGCAACCTGCATAACATGCTTGTTGTGAAGCGTCTGAATTTTAATCACGTGTCCATGATGATAGATGTTGCAACGGTTGTAAGAGAAAAACAGTCATAAGTCATTTTTTCAGAGCTGAATGGTCACTAAATAAATCGTTGTAAGTCAAAGAGTATCATAATTTATTTTAAATGTTATCATTAAAAAAATCTGATATAGTGCAGCGTGTAAAGTGTGCTATATCTGCGGCAATCAATTATACATACATACATAACCTGTACTTATAATATAGGTTGATTATCATTTTTGACAGTGCTGTATTCCAGTAACTCTTTCTTTTTTCTTTTTTAAAAAAAAGATACTTTGCTTCTTCGAATTACTGAAATACATTGCTGTTAAGAGACTCCGTTTTTGTAAAGCAGTTGAAACAAGTATTTCAGAATTTATACAAATAAATATTCTGAAAATTTAGGAATTATTTTGGGCCTGTTTATATTCATTATTTGTGGTCAAATCATTTTTATTCCTTGAGAAAGAAGAAAAGAAAGTTGGAACATAAGTGAGGCACATAAAACCTTGTGGATTCCGAATTCCTTTTTCTGAATACTGTATAGAACTAAAATAAATTAAATCAGTTTCATATAGTTTGATTAGAAGTGAATACTTATACTCTGAAAATGATTTTATAATTCTTGGTTCTGTGAAAAATTAAAAGAATTTTGCTTTTAACTCAGCGGCTTTAAAATTTCCACTTTCAGCTCAAATTTAATAGCAGCACTAAGATTTTATGTTCATTATTGTTAGTAAACATTATCTTTCCATCTTACTCATTTTTCAAATGTTGAAAATATTTACTCTAATGATCCAAATATTGATTTGATTAGATATAAAATATTCTCAAAAACAGAGAAAGATGACAGCGTTCCTATAGGTATGAATAAATTACATGAAAATTTTCTAGAATAAATTAGATAGAGAAAGCTTGCACAAGCATATTTTCTGGAATTATTTTCAACTTTTTATCACAACTGTTATATATTTTGGCCCTGGAAGAGTAGGCTGCATACACTGAACTGTAGGTCACCAATATGGAATGGAACATTTGTCAAGCTGTTGTCCAACTGCCTCATCTGTCTTTCATTCACTCATAGCCCTTGGATTGGTTCAGCTCACCTTGAAATTTAAACTACATTTACTGTCTTCTCTTACCACACCAAATTTGATTCTATACCATTTATTTCTGGAGAGTGATGGTGCTGACTGTCAGACTCACTGTCCTCTTTTTATAATTTCTTTCCATTTTTCATTGGATTGGAAATAATAAAGATAAGAACTATCATAGACTAAGTTACAAACAGTTTTCTTTCTATTATGCAGTGATATCAGAACACAAAGCAATTCTCTTTTTTCCCCTGCACATAGCAAGGTAATAGCAGATAATTTAATACAGGACAGATATCTTCAGCAGCAATAACTGTATATGTCAATGATGGCGAACCTATGGCATAAGTGCCAGAGGCTGTACTCAGAGCCCTCTCTGTGGGCACGCGTGCTGTCGCCCCAGCACAGATTTCTTTACTAGAAACCCAGAGGGATGTGGGAATCCTCTCTTTCTCTCCATGTGCGCTTGAGGACATTTCTGACATCACCAGCCTCTTTGCTTAGCAGCCCAATGGGAGCGCTTCCTCGCTCCCCTGTTTGGCATAAAACGGGAGGCTCAAATGTGGCGTGGAGTCTGTGGTGAAGGTGAGAGAAGAGAAGAACTAGGTTGGAGGGGAGCATAGCCTAAAGAGGGCCACAGAAGCTGGGGTAGGCCGCCAGAAGGCTCGGGGTGAGCTCGTGTAGGCCATGGGGGGTGGCATGTGTTGCTGTGTTGGCACTTTACGATAAATAAGTCGCTTTGGGGTTGCAGTTTGGGCACTTGATCTCTAAAAGGTTCGCTATCTCTGGTATATGCTTTAAAATGTGTAGTTATGCCATTTCGATATTGTTGTCTGCAGAATATTGCTGCTTTTATCAGAATGACAGGAGAGTCACTTTTGATGGTGGATGGATGGAATATAAATTTAATAAATATATAACATTCTATAGATTCTACCCTTTGGCATTTGTGTGCATCATTTCAGTGCATCTGGAAAATGGGGAAGGCTTACATTGCACTGAAATAATCTTAAGGCAGGTAAACGAGGAGCAGAATTGTTCTGCTAGTAATCCTTGGCTTGTAACCATTCGTTTGGGAGCCATACGAAGTTAGAACGACATTGAAAAAAGTAACTTAAAACCAATCCTTGCACTTAAAACTGTTGTAGCATCCCTATGGTCACATGATCAAAATTTGGATCTTGGCACCTGTCGTATATTTATGCTGACAATGTCATTCCAGGTTCATGTGATCACCATTTGCAACTTTCCCCACTGGTTCTCACATAACAACCACATGATTCACTTAGTAACTGTGGCAAAAAGTTGTAAAATTGGGCATAAGTCGCTTAACAACTGTGATATCTCCATGTGCAGGTAAAAAAAAAGAATTGCTTTCACACTTATGACCATTGAGCCTCATGGTCACAAAATCAAAATTCAGAAACTTAGCAACTACTTCATAGTTATGATGGTTGTAGTGTCCTGGGATCATGTGATCACTTTTTGTGATCTGACAAGCAGAGTTAATGGGGAAACCAGATTCATCTAATAACCATGTTATTAACATAACCAGCCCAATGTTTGGGCTCAGTTGTGGTCATAAGTCGAGAAGTACCTGTTTATATTTTATATTAAGGAGTTAAACATAAGTAGTATTTTACAATTAACAGCTGAGCTTGGTTGTATTGCAGGAAATGCTGTTAAGTTGCACTGAAATATCTCTGTTCAAGTTAAGAAATTGATACTAATTATAGTTAACCTATACTATAGTACCTTTCATATAATATCTCCTTTTGTATACTTTTTAATTCTGCATACTCTTAAAGTCAATCCAGTATGTTTTTAAGGAAACTGTTGTGTATATAATAAACTCATTTTTCTACTTCTGATCAATGTTATTCCAAGTCAGAAGTATTCTAATGGCAAATAATTTAAAGAATTGCTGATGTACCTGATCGTATTGCTAATGTGTTTGTGTGCATACATTTCTTTGGATAATTGTATAAGCTTTGTCCTTCAAAGTAGTTAGCATCTATTCAGCCATCAGTCTGAAGCCATCAATAGCTCCATTTCTGCATTCAAGAAAAATCTTTTTTGTATTTTTTTACTGATAAATATGTGATTTCACAATCTTGCATTATTCATGACAACTAATTTTAGCAGTTTTAAATTAAAAAATAAAAGCATGGCATGCAGCACATGAATAAAGCTATACAAAGACAATAGGGTGTGGATTTCATTTTATAAAAATGAAACATAAGATGAATTCAGACATTGCTCTTTATAAAATATATAACTGGGCTTCTATAAAAACTTAAAAATAAAATAAATCCTACAGATATTCTAATTAGAATCAAGATGCATTTAAAAAGAATAAGTAAGATTGAGAGAAGTGAAAAATTCTGAATCAGAAATAAAGACAAGATAAATGTGTCTGAAGAAGGCAGTTTTACCAACAGAAAATTTGAGCATTTGATGGAAAACTATACCAGATAAAACAGACCAAGGAAATGCTGGTGGGAATAAAATTTAATTGAATTTAAAATTAATTTAAGTAGAAAGAACGCATAATAGTGTGAACAATGCGAGGGATATTGAGAAGTGTCTGAAACTGCAGTGTAAAAGTAGTATAAAAAAAAGTAAAGGTTCCCCCACACATGCATGCTAGTTGATCCGACTCTAGGGGAAGTGCTCATCTCCATTATAAAGCTGAAGAATGACGTCCCCATGGTCATGTGACTGGCATAACTAAAAACGGAATGGCACACAGAGTGCTGTTATCTTCCCACTAAGGTGGTCCCTATTTTTCTACTTGCATTTTTTACATGCTTTCAAATTGCTAGGTTGGCAGAAGCTGGAGCAAGTAACGGGAGCTCACTCCGTTATGCGATGCTAGGAATTCAAAGCGCCGACCTTCCAATCGACAAGCTTAGCGTCTTATCCGCCAGGGTGGATCATGATTTAAATCACTAGTGAAAAGGCTTTAAAAAAATTAAAAAAAATTAAATCAGTTTTTATTTTTAGCAAATTTATTTTAATAAAATGCTTTTGGAGTAAAAAATAGTTTGCTATTTAAGATAGATTAATAATTTATGAAATGGAGCCCAGTTATGTAGCATGAGGCTGTATATTCTGCAATATTTACATTTTTTGGTAAGCTCATTCAGTTCTTCCTCACATTTAGAGCCTGCTACAGATGCATTTCTCTTCAATCATACAGTTTGTATTGTGCACAGATTTGCAAAACAATGGGATAAAGGAATATTCCTGAACTTTATTTTATCTCATGGTTACTGTGAAATTGTGTAAATGTATCAATACAGTGCATGTTTTCTCAGCTTGCAGAGCTTGGAATCATTGAATGAGTTTACAAAAAATGTAAATATTACAGAATATACAGTCTCATGCTACAAAACCAAGCTCCATTTCATAAATTATTAATGTATCTTAAATAGCAAACTATCTTTAGATAGATTTTTTTACTCCAAAAGCGTTTTATTAAAATAAATTTGATAAAAATAAAAACTGATTTAAAAATTTTAAAAAAATATTTTTTTTAAAAAAAATTAAAGATCGGTTTTTATCCACCCTGTTATCCGCTGAGCCACCTCAGTATAGAGAATCTTAAAAGTTAAAGGTAGAAGGCCAATAACAGTTGTTGCAAGAAATAGGAAGAAAAATACTCAGACAATTTTAGCACTTAGATGTAAATGGGAAAACCTGTTGAAAATGAAAATAAAATAAAATTTCATTTTAAATGTAAGAAAATCAAGGAAAAAATGGTCAGAAGCATGATAAAGTAGCATTGAGAAGACCTGCCAACTAGTGGGAAAAGTTCAGTCCTCAGTTGATAAAATGGACTTCTTACTAGATATTGGCAAGAAAGAATAAAGTACAATAGCATTGTAAAACAAATAATTACCAGTATATGAATAAGTATATTCCTACTGAATACTGATGTAACATCATTGCCATTCTGGACATAATCCCAATTTAGAATTCATCCTGTTCCTGTAGTATTAAATAATAGTATTTGAATTGTTGGTGTTTAGGTCTTCCAGTCTTGGCGGTTCATAGATTTCAAAGCTAACCGTAACCAATGAGTATTGTCTACTGGATTCCAATTCCTGTTGCATCTAACAAAAGAATGAAATAAATGAGCATATTCATACATGGGCACACATCCTTCCTAAGCCAGTGTTGAAATGCTTGTCATAAAACAGTCATAACATTTAGAGGGAAGAAAATCCTTTTTTCATATAGCAGTATACTTTTAGCAATTTACAAAGATAATCAATATTTTTTCCTTCTATGAGCATATGAACCTTGTTTAGATAAAGGGATGATGAAATTGAACAGAATGTGTTTGTTTCTGATAATTAAAGAAGAAAATCTTAAATTGCCTTGTCCCTCACTGCCTTGTTCCTCCCTTGCCTGCTTTAATAAGGAACATTTCATCAAATCCTTGATGCTATAAAACCAAATATCCCATATTCTCCTGGAGATATTTTTGAATTTTTTGTTATTTGTGTTAACTGATTCTGATAAGTCATCTTTTAATCCTCCTCCTCCTCCTTCTCAGGAACCTGTGTGAAATGCAACAAAGGTGTATATGGTGCAAACCAGGCCTGCCAGGCAATGGGGAATCTCTACCATGATGGATGCTTCACCTGTGGAGCATGTAGTAAGTAACTATATTAAACATAACTCTCTTATATTAGATGTTATTTAAAGTGAAAATTCTGTGCTAGTAATTGATGCCAACATGTCATATTTTGTACTGTGACATGTTTCTGGTGCCTGAAAATTTTTAAAGCCAAGTTTGGGGATTCAGCTGTCTTATTAAATTTCTGCTCCACAAGAAGTAGAATTCTACCATCAAAAGTGAACAAAGTCAGACATCTCTTGCTGTCTACATTGGCAGGAAGTGGAATTCTCCTTGCCAACGTTTTCATGTTTCCATGTATTTGCAGGTGAGTTTGAATAAGGCAAAAGCCACTTACGCTTACTTTTGTACAGGTTCTGGTCTGCATGGTTTAATTGTTGAGTTAGCTTCTTGTTGGTAAATAATTAGAGGTTCAGGAATCTATCTGGTTCATATTTGTACAAGAACAGTTATCTAATCTTCCACCTAAATATTTACACTTCCTGACATACTTTCAGGCAAAATTTAGGGGAAATATAGTCACGTAGAAGAGATAATGAGATATCTTTTTGTGATCCAGGAAAACCTGAAGTTAACTCAGGAAATAATATATGATTTCCCAATGGAGCTTCTGTTATGGTTTTTTCTGTCAGAATCTATGCTGTATTTTACTTGGATGGGATTCTGAATCACATTATTAATTGCTGTGACAACTCTAAATATCTGCTGCACCATTTATTTTTCTTAGTGTTTACATATATGCTTAAAATAAGACAATTGCCCTTGGAATTTTGTAGCTAGACTAAAGGAGGATAATTTTTCCAGCTGCAAATGCTCTCTGGACTGTCTTATGATTAGGGTCCCCACTTCATTGATTAATCTGGACTGAGGAAGTATGGAGCCATTAGGTTGAAGAAACAAAGGAATTTCAGTGATGGGCAGTTTAAAAAATAAAATACACCAAAAACAATGGATGAAAATTATTTTAAAAAGTAACATACATGCATGTAATAAATACTGTAATTATTAAGTTGTAATATCAAACAAAAAAAATTGCAGCCTTAGAAAAGAGGCAACGCAAACGTCTTCTGAAAAATCTTGCCAAAAGACCTACAGAACTTGAGAACTCAGATTCTCTGAGCATTGAAAATGATTAAATGGAAGGAAAAAATTGTGTAAGTAATAAATGTCAACAATTTGAACTTTAAAGATATTTTAAATTTCCAATATAGTTTCAAAGTCAATTTGATTTAAAGAACATCAACAATAATGATAGGGTCTCAGGCATCCGTAAGGTGATTAAGGTATTTGATTTGTGCTGCGCAATCAAAACATGCTTGATTATATATTGATGCTGTTCTGAATTAGAAAATGGCCGCCATGAAGCAGCCTCCATAGCGTCGGGGCCAGGAGAGACGAGGCTCTAACGGTCTGGTATGTGGGGACGGGCCCACGCCCGATCCCCCTGAATGGGGGAAACTGCTCTAAACCCTTCGCCCTCC
>JANHFO010005726.1:47937-59891 GCA_032468095.1 Pareas carinatus | reverse complement strand
TGTACTTTATGATTGTGATTGTATTCATGATTAAGATCACAGTTTGTCGATTGCAGCTTATATGTACATGACAAGATTAATGTACTTTATGAATATGAATGTATCTTGTGATTGTAATCAGTTTGTTTTATTGTATGTATGTAGGTATAGAGCATGCACACTGGAGACAAATTCCTTGTGTGTCCAGACACACTTGGCCAATAAATTCTGATTCTGATTATGATTCTATTCACATGAAGATTCAGTATTGGAGGGGAGAATGATTATTTTTAGCACACCAATTACAGTACTGCTTCATAACCTTAGATGAAGGCAGTTGCAAATAAAAATTTAAAAAAGCAATAATGTGCTAATAATACTCTTAAATGGTCTGAAATGGCAGTGCAGTTCCTCAGGTAATCTGTGATCTGATAATCTAATAGAAACTATATTAATTGGTCTTTATTCATATGTAGATGGAGCAGTACATTGCACATCACACATAATCTTGGAAAACAAGTTGCATCAAGGTTTAATTTAATTCTGCAGCACATGTCCAGATTGCAAAACATCAAATCTTCTTCAATAGGCCAGAAATTCAAATGGAAACAATTCTATACATTGTCCATCAGTAATATGTCCCCATTATTCCATGGAGAAAACTCTCAAAGAAGTCTATTTTTTAAGAATGTAACTGAAAAAAAATCTTTAGAAGACTTAACATTTGCTTGACTTTGGGGGAAGGTATGGTGAACTGAAGATGGTGAACCAAGTCATTAGAGAGTATACTAGTTCAAGAAGCCTTGGAAACTACAGAAAGCTATTTTCTATGAGTTTGAGTACTGGAGGATGACAGGAACAGTCATCTTGAAGGCAGCCATGGCAGCACCATTTAAAGCAGAGTTAAAGCAAAGTTGATTTTGGAATTAACTATCAAAATAACACTTCTCATAGGAAACAGAATTATTTTGGCTATCCTGGCTACTGCTAGTCACAACAAAAGATAAGTGATGATATTAAACTGGATATTAGAGGAGAGTAAAAATTTTAAGGAGAAGAAAAAAAATACAACTGTTTTTATTGAGAGTTAATACTGAGACATACAAAATGACAAAAATACTATAACATTGGAAATAGTAAAAGAAATCTTATGAAGAATGAATTCAGAAATTAGTAACTACAATATAAAAACTGTCAGTAATGATGTTTGCTTTCATGGATAGTTTTCTCAAATGACAGGTTTAGAGCAAGATAGAGAACCAAAAATGACACTACAAATGACAAGAATGATTTGGAAAAGTGTTGTTTACTGGATATATAAGAGAAACTGGGATAAAGAAGAATTGAAGAGAAATCAAATCCCACAACTATAGTTGATTGAATTAAAGGTTAAGTAAAAGGAAGGAATGTAGAGTTGATTTAAATGATCAAGGCCAAAATAACACTTTTTTGACAATGATCTAATAGCTTTTTAACGACTTTTGTGCAGAAACAAGGATAGAAAAGTTGATATTTATAGATTTGCATATAGATAAGGATGGGATGTGAGATATAGAGATATCTAATAGGGGATGGTTATTAAATTTGTTTATACGTGTGATGAAGGTTGAAACTTTCTAATATATTTATTCTTTATTATTTTTCTCTTTTTTCTTCTTTTTCATTTTCCTGCAATTTTCATTCTTTTTTTCAACTCTTTAGTTTAGTTTTTTTACTATTGTAAATAAAAATCTTAATAAAAAATATATTAAACAGGAAGACTTAACAGATTGGTCTCACTCTATAAACACCATAATGTAAATTAAACTTATAACGGAAAGGAGAAACATATGAACAGAATGTATAATTATTACAACTAAAGTGCAATATCAATGAAAAATAAGTAACAAACTTCATGGGATCAATCTGTAGGCTCTACCTTGATTATCCTACCCCCTTTCTTTCTTGTTCCTCACTTCAAGTTTCGGAATCTTGAGTAATGGATCTCCCCAGTCATGAGGCATCCATGAGACCAAACCAATGACAGATTTCCTTTGAAACTTTCAATGGAAAAAATATTATTATCTCCTATATTTTATAGGAGATGACAAGGCTGAGCATGAGGGAGGGGTCAAACATGTCATCAGTCTTGAGTCCCTTTGTGCCCACAAATGATCTAAACCAGCCCACCTTGAAATGCATTGACTCTTATTTACCACCAATTTGCTTGGATTGTTAGTAGTTCAGATTCTTGTAGAGAGCTTAAGCATTTAATACTTACAGACTCTACCATTACCTGGCTACAGAGAGAGTCAAACTATTATCCTCCAGATGTCCAACACTCAGACTACTTTACCAACCTTTGAAGGGAGCTTACCATATTGGTTTTTCACTTTCCTGGAGTCACTGATCAGCATATCTAAGATCTTAATTTTCATGGTAATCTGCAAATGGTACATTTTCTTAATGGCAAGGAAAAGTAGCTTTTTCTTCTTCACCAGCCACTCAAGTTGGTTTCTTCCTTTTCCTTTTTTCTATTTCTTTTCAAGTCTTAGTTTCTTTTAGCACTTTCCATTGGAATTGTTAGGTTATGGATTAAAAGGACAACACTTCAAGGTGTAAAGTACCTCTCAGGCATTTTATCTAGCAAATAGCTGATGTGCTAATAGGATGCCTTGTGTAAAGGCTGGAAACTAGACGCAAGGAAAAGCAGGCATTTTAAGCTAAATACATTTTAAAGATCTTACATTTCTTGAGAAACAGACATTTTGGAAATGTTAGATGATGTTTTAAAGTTCTTTCTCTAGATAATGAGACTTCCAGGGTCACCTAAAATAGCTGTATTCTTCTGTGAATAGAAGAAAGAAAGGGTCTTAGGTTCAGTATTTATTCTGCTGTGTTATTTTCTTCAATGCTGAAGCAATTAAAATGCATCACAATATGAAAACAAAAATCTTTATCTATTCATCCTTGAAAATGAGGGCCTTTGTAGTCGACTAGAATATATTTTTGGAGTATTAATCTGCAACCTGTCTTTTATAAGGATGTGTTGACAAAAACATTTGCTCCAGTAGAATATAGGCTGCATGTGACAGCTTCGCTTCTATCATCAGGTATATACTATATATGATATCTCATTAACATCGTGATCTTAGATTTACTCGTTATGACATTTCAAGCAGCTACAGTTGCCAGTACAATGCACAACTTTGTGATTATTTGAGGGGGATATCTTCATTAGGGTTGATGCACTTCAGATCATAATATTCCCCTGTGATGAAAGGATACACTTCTCCTATTTCAAAAAGAGAGCATTATGTATGAACAAAGTCTCCCAGAAATGCAGTGAATGCAAATCAAAAGGAGATACTAACACACACAGAAATAAGGGACAAGCTATCCAGGCACACCAGCCATTATTTCCATGACAGAAAATGAAAAGTGAGCTTTCATCTCTCTGTTGATTCTTGCAAATTATCCCGCGCTGTGCATAATGAACATTTTAACCACATTTATTGACAGAGTTTCAATCTGTGCTATTCTGCATCCTTTCTGTTTCGAAAGGATAAATGCTAGCAAAGAATACCGAGTTTATAAAGAGGAAAAAGAATGGGTGTTTATGGCTGTTTTCTTTTTTCTTTTTTCCCTCACAGCAATGCAGAGATGGTAATTATCCAGACTTTGGTCAGTTGCAGAGAAGCCCAAATTGATAATTTTCTCAGGCCTTTATTTATTATAGAAAATTAATTTTAATTCAACAGCACCATATTCATATTTATTTATTTTATTTTTTATTTTATTAAATTTTTATACCGCCCTTCTCCCCGAAGGGACTCATGATACGAGAGGCTAGCAAAGGATAGAAAAAGTATTCATGTCTGTCAGAACGTTCCAACATGGAAGTCAACGGATGTTTCTAGAGACTTCCAGTTATGAATTAGGAAGGGCACTTTGGGATCTTTTTTTTTCTTTTACTTTTTTTCTTTCCATTCTATGAAACATGTGTGAATTCAGTGAAACTAAACAATTAAATGGCATTATTTAATAGTGGTCAATCTCAAATGACATTATGTAATAGTGGTCAATCTCAGCAGCATACGTTGCACTTAATATATGAAAGGGATGCCACCAGAAAATACCACAATGGTAGTATAGACTAGGATGAAAAAAAAAATCCAGGGGCAAATTATTTCTGTATTGAGTCAAAAATGACATCCACGTGCTTGTGAAATCCCTTGTGGTGGAGCTGGACTTGAGAAAAATTTCACTTTATAAAAAACCCATGGAAATAATTGCTTGCTTTCCACCACATGCCAGAAGGCTAACAAGGTTTCATCTTCATAATCACACCTCTTCCCACTCAACTAATTGGCATCTTTACACCCAGTTTTTGGACTTCCTGAGTTTAACATATTTTCAACTTTGGATATAACCAGTGCCAGAAGCAGGGAAATAAAAGGAAGAAACATATGTTGGCATGGAAAGCTGGCTT
This sequence comes from Pareas carinatus, assembly GCA_032468095.1. Classification (NCBI taxonomy): domain Eukaryota; kingdom Metazoa; phylum Chordata; class Lepidosauria; order Squamata; family Pareidae; genus Pareas; species Pareas carinatus. Next base: position 55,441 of record JANHFO010005726.1, on the reverse strand, counting down.
GAAAATTGAAATGAGATTCTGACCACCTTATGGAGACTAAAATGCTTCTCCTGGAGCTCTTATTAGTTCAATCAGGCATGGGAAAAAATTGCTGGATAACATTGAATAAATATGCTGGAATTGCTTCTGGACATCAGAGGAATTTTTTTTTTAATTAGGAACAAAAGTATTAGTGACTCAAAATAACAGCACTAAGAATACATTTTATGGTCTCCTGGCCTGCATAAAAATATAATTGCATCAAAAATGTTTGATAGGCACAGATGTTCACCATGCTGCTTCTTATTATTCCGAATTCTTATCCTGATGTTCAGAGGACATAACTGCAACACCCAAAGTTCAAAACTCTTTCATATTTTATTCATCCATTTTTTTAAAAAAAAATGTAGGTATTTTTCTCACACGCTCTTCATTGGAAAGCAGATTTTGGGGGGGTAATTGTTGAAATAATCTCAAAAGCCTTATAAAACGTACTTTTTCTATGTAGAGAACTAAAAGAAAAACTCAGATAGGTAGTTGAGGATAACGTCTTTGTTCATTCTAGGTTCCCATTCCCCGGTCCATGGACCACCATAACATACCAGAAACTGATCCGCATAAACAAACAAAGCTCCATCCATAGGATGCAGGCAGCACATGAAACCATGCCCCCTCCAGTCTACAGAAAAAAACTTTCTCCATGGAACCATTCCCTGGTGCCCAAAATGTTGGGAGTCACTGTTCTAGTCCATTCTTTCTTTTTTACTCCATTCTTTACTGTGACTTAACAACATCTGAATGGGGCATGAAAACAGCATAAATATTTGCCTGGGGCAATGTAATTAATGTTCCATCTCTTTGCCTGCCATGGAATATGTACAGAAGAAGCAGGACTTCAAACATACCACCACAACCACCATATTGACTTTTTTGAATGCCACTCTCCACTCTCAAAGATCTAGGGAAGAAAGGAGGTGGGAGGGGACTGAAATCAGATTGATTGTCAGCAATGCCACCATGTCACTATGGAAGCTTTGCTCTTTTCTATGTACATTCTGATGCAGTATTCATGCCCCAAAGGAGCAAAGCTTGTGATTTAATATATCCTAGCTTGTCTTTCTCTGGCTACAAATACATTGTAGTAGTAGTAGTAGTAGTAGTAGTAGTAGTAGTAGTAGTAGTAGTAGTAGTAGTAGTAGTAGTAGTAGTAGAAGAAGATGATATTAGTTTGCTATGAAATTAGCTCCCGGTATTTTGCCTTCTTTCCTACAAAACCTCCAGAACAGTTTCAGATGGATTCATTTATTCAGTTACAGTAGTTGGAGGGTTAAATGTCTCTTTCTCCTTTGTTTTGGTTTGTAAAACACCTGGCACCTGAGTTTGCATTTGTGTATTGTGATCATCATGAATGCAGAGCTTTGTTTTGAACAAGGATGTGCTTAACATAAACCTATGCTAAAATAGTTTTCTAAGTCATGTTGGAATTATGTAATTTCTATTCAAAGGCAGAGATGAGACTGGCCCTTGTAGAAGACCAGCCATGTACCTGAACAAATATTTAAGGAGCTACAAAACAATAAGCAGAAATTATTAGAAATGTCCTCCCTTGTATTGTCCTCATCAACCTACTCAGATTGGTAAAAGACTATAAGCATAGAATATTCCTTTCTTGTAAAAAGCAAACGAGGAAATAAAAAAAACTACATCTGTTCCAGTGGTAACTTGGAAAATTAAAAGGCAGTATAATCAACTTCAGAAACATTCAGCTGAAAAAAAATTCCTCTTCCGCCCATTAAATTCTAGAAACCAAATGAATAAAATAAAATTTTGTTAATTTACTCTTAAAACTGTGTACAAACTATTTCCAAAAGTTAACAGTTTTTAAAAATTTCCACTGCAACTTTTGTTCAGGAATACCAAATCTTGTATATGTAGAAGTAAGACTCATGAATAAATCTCCCAGGCAGCTAAATAAATCAATAGTAAAAATTCTTCAATTTTTTAAATTTCAAAACCACTATAGTACTATTTTGATGAAGTGCGCTTATTGTTTAACTTTAACTTACAATGTGTTTTTTTTCTAATTAGAGATAGTCTCAAATAAGGACTTAAACTGCACATATGATGATTTCAGGAATAAAAAAACAAAAACTTATGTTGCATATATCAAAACTGAAGAAAAGCGTTCATCTTCTACCACAAATGAGGATTATGATGTTGAAATAGGAAATGAATCTAAAACATATGGTTATTTTAATGGAAAATTAGATCCTCTTGGTTCATACAGGTAATTTTTCTCATGTGTCATAATGTATCTTTATAATGCATATGAACAAACCATGATGAATGAGTAATCTAAATATCTCTAAAAACACTTGACTGTATTTCAGCCTAATAGCTATCTTTCTTCCTTCCTTACCTTTGATTAGGGCATGTGTTGCTGCTTTCACTAGAATTGAATTTTTGAATGAGACCATTGTCAACACAGAGAAGAGTTATGTCTCATTTTCACCTCTTTCACCAGATGTTTTTTTACCCCAAAATCCAGGTATTGATCAAGTTCTTGTTGCAAACCCAGCTCTGTTCTGGTCCAAATCTTTGAATCTTCTGATTAAAATCCTTACTAAAGATGAAGAGGAAATTGATATTGTGTATTTATAAATAGGCAATAGCATAAAAGTAGTGTACATAAAAGTAACAGGCTAGGAAAATATAAAGTGTTAGCATCACATAGGCCAGGGACCACCCAATTTTTTGGGCCCCAGGGACTGGTTCTGTGGAGAGAGGTTTTTCCATGGACCAGAGGGAGTGTGGTTTTGTGCACCGCCTGCATCCCATGTGTGCACAGATGAGGCTTCACTTACTTGCACGGCCTGAGTTCTGGCGTGCCATGAACCAGTGCCGGTCCGCAGCCTAGAGGCTGGGGACCCCTGATGTAGACCATCCTGAGAACAGCATTACCCCTTTGGCATAGCCATCTCTGACAAACCATCCATTGTATTTCATATATCAAGGACATCCAGGAAAAGATTTTTGTTGAAAATTTCAATGTACAAGCAAACCTTTATAGAAAAAAAGCAAAAAGCATTTATTTAAAGTCTTTGAAAGGCTATAATATAGCTTCAATGGTCAAGCAAATTCACACTCTTATTCCTATATTTAGAACTCTTTTCTAAGGCATTTCCATGCAGATTAAGATGCAGTAGCCTAATCTGAACCTATCATGTCAGTGAATTACTGAATCCAAGCTTTCTTCATCCAAACAACATGGTGCATTCTTCCTATTAATAGAAATCTGCATGTATACAGGGGAGTTGTTTTATGCTAGTCTGAAGCCTTACATGTGCTAGCATATATGGCAGTTCATAAACTATAAATTTTACTTAGTGTTCTTAGCTCCAAGATTCAGGAACAGGGTCTGCTTTGTTATTGTTAGCAATAACAAATATAAAGGACTAGATAAATGCCCCTGGAGCATTTCAGTAAATCAATCCATCCATGCATTCCCGAAAAAATTGGTTTTGTAGTTTGCTCCTAGATGCAAAGCAAAGGTATGTAGGAAGTGTCATCAGTGTAGCTTTAATGGTTTTTGTGATATAGTGATGAGTCAGACAGTGAGTGAGTGAGTAAGCGCATCGTTTTTGGCGTTGATTACTATAGATGTGCGAATTGACAATTTGCTTTGCTTTGAAGTAGTGTATCACTCTATATCAGTGTTTATGAAGCTTGGTAGCTTTAAGAGTTCAAATCCCAGATTTCCTCAGCCAGCATGCTCTGTATCAATGAAGTTTTGAACTATAGCTGATCCAATTCACTGGGCTGAGTTATCAAGGACTAAATCATGGCACTAAAAACAGAAAAATATAGCAAAATCAGACCCGTATAGGGGGATGGGGTAATCATTAAAAAAACCATAAAGGATCTAAAAATATATACATCAAGAGTGAAAATGAATATCTAAAAAGAATGATAAAAAACTAGAAGATATAAAAGAGAGAGAGAGAGACTATAAGAAGGAAAAGCATTAGATACGTGTAAAGGAACATAAAGGTTAGTATTTTATATCTTTTTTTTTCTCCTTTCAAGCTGTCATCACAGGAGGTGTTGTTGGAAGCATTCTGATTCTGTTACTTATTGTTGCAATCATGGGATTCATCTTCTGGAGAAAGAAAAGGTATAAAAACAACTTAATAATGCAGCTACATTTTGAGTTCCAGGAGAAATCATGAGCATCTCTACTGCAGAGTCCACCAAGGTTATCCAAATAGAGAGAGCTCCCAGAATTCCTAGCTAGATCCTTTGTTTGTTTTGCTTTCCTGTAGAAATCTTCAACCAAAAGATCTAGCCAGCATAGCTATTAATGGATTATGGGAACTGTAATTCAAAACATAGACAGCATGTTTTTTATTTATTCTTGCTTTAAATCTGATGCTACACAGATCTTTTTCTGGATGATAAGCTTGTATTACGTATTCTGGAATGATAAGGCAGGACTGTTAATTATTCAGATCTGTGTTGTCACAGAAAATTGAAGACACCATCCCTTTACTAATTTCTGAAAACACATTTGTTGCCTACACAAAAGCATTATTTATAGAATAAAGTAAATGTATTAAACAGACTTAGAAAAAGCTACATAACTAATTTGGTGTAAATATTAAAGAATGAAAATCCCAACTAACTTGCTTTCAAATTTCTTACTTTTATAGGAAAGGTAGAAATAACGAAGTGCCATTTACTCAAATTGAGTGAGTTGAATGCTGGTTTTTTTCCCCCTCTTATCTAGTACTCAGAAATATGTTTGAACTTTTTCTCTGATCTTGACTTGAAAATGAGCGAGAGAGGGTGGTACATAAAGAGTCCAATGGACTTGGGCAGTGGTCAGTACATTTAAATAAATAAATTCCATAGGGCTTCCAAAGCTTTACAAACAATGAAGCTCATTAGAATTTTAGTAAGTCATTTAATCTTTAAGAAAACCATTTACATAGTTGCTAATTCTGCAATTGTTATCATGTCTAGCTTAATCTTAATAATGACAGTGTTAAAGTTGTTACAAATGAAGTAACTTATATAAGAAGCAGGAAAAAAGGAAACAAATATTGGAAACAGTATTAACATATCTTAAAACCTGGATAAGATAAATTTTTAAAGCAATGCATTTCAAAACCAAATTGAAACTATTTGTATCACAATAGGGAATTATTTTAGGGAATTTTACAACCTTTGCTGAATCCAAAATATTTTATATGGAAATTGTTTTGCTCAGTTAATTAAGCCCACAACTAATGCATATTTTCCTTTTTTTCCTTTTTCCTTTTCAGACCTAAAAAGTAAGTAAATAATTCCATCCTGAACAAATAGAATTACTGCTCTACCTCTCTACCCAAATACTTATACATTATGATTTCTGTTTAGTTTCTAAGCTATATATATGATTTTTGAGTGAACTTTTTGTTTTTGCTTTGCTTTTGACTTTTAGAATTTCTAAATTGCTATTGACTCTCATTCATACCTTGATATGCTTCAGCATTTGGCAGGGACATTTTTTGCATAATTTAATGGGTTAAGTTCCAAAGTGACTCAGTAGTTTTTTGAGGCTCGAACAAAACTATACATTAAACAGTGGCTGCTGTTTTTGTCTTTTGCAGATCAAAGTTACTTAAAGTTGAAAATTACGAATCTTATTTTAAGAAACAGAAAGCTGACTCAAACTGTGGATTTGCTGAAGAGTATGAGGTATACTTTTTAACAATTCTTATTCACACAGGAATATTTTCCATGCATATATGCTCACTTCCATTATTAAGTGAATTCCTGCAGTTTGCAAGAGTGATATACGTATTTGAGTGGATTTCAGTAAAGAGCCAAAACTCAATTGTGAAAACAAATTAATGAGGAGAATTAATAATTCCCTTTCCTGGCATTCACTGTTATCGAAGTATAGCAATACTAGATATTAAAAAATTGTTTCTGCGTTTTGAGACAGAAAAGTAATAAATTATATCTTTCTCTGTTGTAGGATCTCAGGCCAGTTGGTGCTAATCAGCCCAAATTTGCTGCTGAATTGTCAGAAAACAAAGGAAAAAATAGATATAACAATGTTTTGCCTTGTAAGTTTCCCATGCTACTTCTTTATTTACTCTTATTCTTACTGAAAATATTTTAGCTGTGATCAGAACTTTCATTTGGTCCAAAACAGTTCCTACTAAGTTTCTTGCTTTTCAGCTTAGTTACAATAGAAAATGCAACTTTGTTTTTTATTTTAAATTCTCCACATTTTCCTTGGTCCTTGGCACAATATTTGATATGGATGGTGGAACTGGACTGTCACGTTTCATTTAAGAATTGTGGAGGGTCCAGAATTAGCCAGCAGGTTTCTCTTTCTTTTTCTCAGCTCGGAGATCTCCAAGGACCCCACATAATTAAACTTGTAGCCACACTTCCTGTATTTTTTCACTTTGAATGTGACCTTTCACAATAAATGCATATTTACTTATTTAATGAATTTGCCTATACTACATTTAAAAAGCAAAACAGGATCTGACATCTCCTTTTTTCTCCTTGCAGATGATATTTCTCGTGTTAAACTTTCAAGTCAAAATCATCCAACTGATGATTATATTAATGCAAATTATATGCCTGTAAGTCTTCCTGATGTGTTTAAAACATGTTATTTAGTGTGGTGAGTTTGTTGAAAAGTGATACTGAGACCATATTTTTATCACAGGGGTATAACTCCAAGAAAGAGTTTATTGCAGCACAAGGCCCTTTGCCTAACACTGTGCAAGATTTCTGGCGCATGATCTGGGAGAAGAAGATTTACACCGTTGTTATGTTGACTAAATGTGTTGAACAAGGCCGGGTGAGTTTTTTTTAAACGTTGAGCCCAGTTACAAAACAACGCAGTCACAACAGTTTATATACCATATACATGAGTGGCATCATAATTTATTTTAAACTATTATTCCCTGCTCCTTACAGAAATAAATATCTAAATAAATAAAGATGCAATACACATTGCTGACAGAGACAGCTGTTTTATTTATTAAATTTATTGGGTGCCCATCTTACCACAGGGTAACTCAAAGGAAGGAGAAGCCAACATACACATTCTGTCCACGCCGAAATATTTCAGAATGAGTTTAGAGGAAAGGTAGAAGAATGAGGTCATGTTTGACTGGGGCAAAAATTAAAAGTCAATTATTAACAGATACATATTTCCATTTAGATTTAATTTATGTTCTTAGTGGTAATGCTACTAAAGAGAAGTTGATCCTCCAACATGCCATGTCTATAGGCATAGAGCAACAGATGATTAGAATAGTGTTCTGTAGCAAGAATGAGGAGGGTTCTTGTAACTGTTCCTTCCCTAAATGGTGATTAGAATCATGTTAGTCTTTAAGGTAGAAGAAAATGAGAGCCAGTTTGGTGCAGTGATTAAGGCATCAGCCTAGAAATGGGAGACTGAATTCTAGCCCCAACTTACGCATGTCTCACTGGGTGACCTTGGGCTTGTCACTTT
>JANHFO010005726.1:15180-31467 GCA_032468095.1 Pareas carinatus | reverse complement strand
GTAACATTTAAATGGTATGGTGTGCACTGTACAATATCTGAAGTTACCCTCTACATATTCTCACGTGCAGAAATTAGGCTAATACACATTATTCATTTACGAGAGTCTCATGTAACTCAGTTGCTACTCACTAATTTCATCTGTCTGGAAATGAGTAACAATCAGCCCATTTTAAACTAGACAGACAACAGACACGGATGCCCATTATCCCTAAATCTATTGTTTAGCTATAGTAGTCCTGTTAACCATACTTCGAACTACTTCCTAAGCCCCTAGTCATTCATTTACATAAAAATATACATACTATAGATATACTTGTTACTGTTAATTCACCATAACAAGGAATGGACTCATATTTGTTGATGACACATCGTTGATCTGACCCAACCCAGAACCTGCAAATCCTGTAATCCATAAACAACTTTTAATATCGTAAAAACCAGTAGGTCTTTTTGTAATAACTCACTCAAAAACTAATGTTAATTCTTCAAAGTATGTGTTGTAAGCCCCAAAAGAATCATGAGACAATGGGAAGAATTTTGTCACAACTTTGCTTTCCCTGTAAGTTCTTTCCAATCATGCTTAGCAGTCTATGTGTTGCTTCTGTGCTGATAGAAGAGAATATTTGTAGCTCAGGGTTGAATTGTGGACTCCTTTGTGCTGTCTGAACTTGGTAGTTTTCTTGCAGACGTTTCATTACCAAACTAGGTAACATCATTAGTGCAAGAGTACTACAGTGCCACTTTGTTAGAAAAACGATCAGTGCTTGAGTGTTTTAGTGCTTTATTGCTGAAAACAACAGTGGTGTTGCCTCTGTGTTTTTACTAACTGTGCTGCTTTTTCAAAGGAGAAGTAATCATTCATGGAGGGCAAGAGGCTTTTAAATAATTTCCTTACAATTGCTTTACAGTGTGAATTATGTTGAAGAGATGGGGAAGACGACTTGAGATGCTGCAGCAAGGAAGATGTGCAAGAGTGGAGAGATAGATTTAAAAACACAGGGCTGGAAGGGGCAAAGTCAATAGGTTGTGACTATTATCTAAGAACAGCTGAATTGGGAGATGCCAAAAACAAAGTCTATCTCGGTTTTGCAAGCTTCAGTTTAAGAGAAGCTGACTTAACACAAGGAAACACCCTTCCCTACCCTCTCAAATTTAGTGAATGAAAGTGGCTGTGTTCAAAATGAAACACACATTTCAGGAATTATGCACAAATAAACAAGGTCACCCTTCCCATTCAAAATAGGTGAGTTGTTTGTTTGCGTATTTCAAATAAAATGATTTGTTTTATAAGGTTAAAAGTTCCATCATTGTCTTTTTTGATAAACAAGATAAAATGTGATTATGAAAAGAGATACATTTATTTCTTGTTCCAATTAAATTTCTTCTTCCTAGCATCATCCCAGAAGTGCAGGGTCTGGTTTTTTTCACATCAACTTTGTGCAACAGGACTTGAACATCTGACTTGTTACCGGAGTCTCACACCACGAGTTCAGAGAAAGCGACTGCCCCAGATTCCTCAACCACTTTCATGCATAAGGCAGGACTAGAACTCAAAGTTTCTAGAATGGTGCCTTATTTACTTAGGAACTTTATATAGCTGCCTACTCGCTCATAGCAACTCTAGGTGGCTTACAAACAATAAAAAACAGTATTTTTATTATTTTTGATGTGTGTGTCAAAGCATTGCAAAGTTTGAGATACCTCCAATTTCATACAAAAAGAACAAGAATTAATGCAAACGCATTCAGAAGCTCATGCATTTAATAGCATTTAAATTACCCATATCTGACCAGTCTGGGAAGTGATATTTGGAAACAAAGATTTATTAGAGAAGCAAATCAAATCAAGGATTTACTTTTATAATAACTGGCCTAAAATGGCTGACTGTTCCTAACAACAGGTACAGACAGACAAAGCAATCCCAGCTAAGCAAAAGGATTATAGTTGAAATGTCACTTTTTCCAAAATTTCATTTCTTTTTCAAATGTTACCAGTCTGAATCCTTAATGAGAGGTTTTTACAATAAAGATGCTACAAATAGGTTTCATGTGTAACAAATCCAAAATTATACATTTCATTATTTCAAGAATTGTAAGATATGTTGATCTAAACATTTGGAAGATGTACATTCCAATATACCACCATAATGTCTATTTGAGCTACAAAACTACTGATATAACACAGCACTGAGGTATAAATCAGCAAATTACAGCACATATTAGCAGAAAGATTTGACTGTCAAAGAAGAGTGTTCCGAAGTTAACCACAAGTTGTCATGTTCATTGAGATGCAGTTCTCATTCTTTCCAGTTGTAGAAAAATAGATGGTCATAATCCAACACATTAATATGTGCATGTGTACAAAGAAACACAAACTAAGACATACTTGTAAGTATATTTGAAAAGATGCAGTATGTAGGTAATGTATATAAAAAAAGAGAATGGAAAACAGTGAGAGATCAGCAAAAAGAAGGTGTACATATACCGAAGATACGGATTTTTGTTTGCTTATTTTAAATATTCGTACTGGTATTTTATACAGGTTTGCAACCTGTACAGGTTAAATTGGTTACTAAACATCAATTTGAGAAAGAAAAAAACAGATTTCTAAACATAGCAATATGATTCATAAAAATGTAGGGTGGGAATTTGAATTTGAATTCAAACCATAATCCTTTCGGATTCATATTTAGACACTTTGTGTGTATATAAACAAATCTACTTCTTAAAACCTCTAGTACATAAGAGGAAATTTTCTAAGGCCTGGCTACCAGAAAGCTACTATTTAGCCTTTCACTATCAGATTACACCACCTACCTCCATCTTCCCATGCTGTTATTCACGGAAATAAAAACAAAGCAACTTGTCTACTCATTCTGATTTATCCTTATTTTGACTTCAGCCACTGATATGCCGTAAACTTCTGTTTTTAACTCTGGGTTAGCAAGATTGCATTTTTGCTATTTAACCCATTTCAGTTTTCCTTTCCAAGAATGCAAGCACTAAATAATTACAAATGGAGTGTGAAATGGAAACAAGTGGGGGGGGGAAAGAAGGGTTTGAATTCACATTTTATTTGTCACATGGCCAAGTAAACATGTTAAACATGTAAGCATGACAAGGTAAACATGTTTCAGGAGCTGGCAGTTCTGACTGTAGGATTCATTGTTGATTCCCTGGTTTAAAGGAGGCAAGATATGTCAGCTAAAGATATGTGCTTGAGTTCAGAGCAATCAAACAAACAAGCCGCTCAGTTATGGCTCTATGGCCCTTTAGTATATCATGTCCTCTAAACTGCTTTCTTTGGGGAACATGAAAGAAAAATGAAACTGTCATGATTGATTATGTGTTGTTGCCAAGGGGAGGGTATTTTATTGTTACTTTATTATTTTTATTTTTGATTATTTTCATTTTTCTTCATTGTGCGTTTATCATCTGTAAGCCAGCTACAGCAGTGACGGCGAACCTTTTAAGAGACCAAGTGCCCAAACTGCAACCCCAAAACTACTTATGTATCGCAAAGTGCCAACACTGCAACACGCACACACCCCCGTCGACACCCCTGCATCCCTCAGCAATCCCCACACACTGCCTCATGACTGTTCACGTCTCCTATGGCTGTTGGTGTCCCCCTCTCCGCACTCTCCCATTACTCACGGCCAGGCGCCACCCTCCCATTACGCGCGTGCCGGCAGAGAGGGCTCTGAGTGCCATCTCTGACACACGTGCCATCAGTTCGCCATCACTGACCTAGAGTCACTGTGAGCAAGTAGGCAGCTATACCAATTATCTAAAATAAATAAATAATAAATGATGTAGGATTCCCAAGAAACCATGGGCTGGAGACAGGGGAAAACGTTATACTTCTAACCCACCTTGGCTCATGCTTACTTCTCCCAGTTCGGATTTCAAAATCAAATTAGGTAAACAAAGAGTGTTTCTATATGAACAAATGTAGGAAAACAGTGAAAAAGATTATGCATCTTAGTATGCAAACTGCTACGTCCTAATTTGTCTTAAATTTGTCATATTCATCCATAGTGCACGCCTAATCTAGCTTTATATTCACATTGCCTAGCAACCTGATAGAGTCAAGAAAATTAGTGCAAAAGTTATCTCCCTTCTGCAATAAGCTTATCCCGATTCTGAACCAGTAGAATTCTCTATTAGTCTATTTTAATATTACGTGATGGGTTTAAATTGCTCATCCTATAATGTGGAATCTAGGAAATGTTGCCAGGTTTTGTATGAACTGTTTTCCTCAGAGATATTCTGCTAATAAAGAGCTGCTCTGCTAACACAGAGGTCAGTAGAGGCTAAGCAATTGGGACTTTATTAATTCTGTTTACTGGGAGGTGGCAAAAGTGTTCCAGAATTTTACACTGAGCATTTTAGATCCCAAGAAGGCAGCAACCTGATCCTTTTTCTCCTATTAGTCATGCATTCCAAAAATAACCTAACTGATATCTTCCGAGAAACTTTATATATTCCACTGTCTTTCTAATGTTACAGATTTGGATCTGTACTAGTACAGAACCAATGACAACAAAAGAAATTATGCACGCTGAATACCCAGCAGAGAGAAAACTAATTAAGAATGTAGCACCTGAAATCAGGATCTGAGTGAGGAAGGTTGTGCGCCCGGGATAGGAAGGGCTCTTCTTGACAGCCCTAGACAGTATTGCATCTGTAGAAATAATTTGAAACTCCGTGAACCAGTGAATGTCTATATTCATTCCCTTTTTCGGTGCCTTGCAATTTTGCTCCCTAAGGGCCCCATCTCTGCCAGCAGCAACCTACGTTTCTAAGAAAAGACAGCTAGTAATTATAGCCACAAAATTGTGCCTGTAACTTCCAATGAAGTGAGTAAGAGTTGCTTTCTTAGGGCCATGGTGGCACTATGGTTAGAATACAGTATTGCAGGTTGACTTTGCCCACATCCTGGAGTTCAATCTTGATGGGCTTAGGGTGGACTCGGCCCTTCATCCTTCCAAGGTTGGTAAATTGAGGACCCAAACTGTTGGGGGCAAGATGCTGATTTCGTAAACCTTTTAGAGAGAGCTGTAAAACACTGTGCAGTGGTATATAAGTCTAAGTGCTATTGCTATTTCAGATTAAAAGTGGAGAAATTGGTGAAGTATAGGGAAGGAGGAGATAACCCTACTCACAGTATTGTTGTTGAACTACATTTTCCAATAGCCCTCCTATGGTTCCTGCTAGCTGAGTCTGTTGGTATTGATAATTCAACAACTGGAGGCTCACAATTTCTCCCTCCCTAGTTAACTGTAACCCAATTCTTTGGATTGTTTAGATGGTTGCATATATTGTGTCAGTGATTTTGTGATATTTTCTAAAAAAAAAATTCAGAAGGGTCAGGTATAAATTTCCCATTATGATATAGTCGGCTTTTCTTTCAATTTCTTTCATGTTTTCCTGCAAAAAAAAATAAGTCAGAGAAAGATATCATAGCAGAACTTTGGATTAACAGAGCTAGGAGTTATTCTCCTGGTATTAATCTAAGTCAGTCCAATATTTATTATTTCCACATAAGGTACTGTATGAGCGTCCAAAACTGAATTAAAGCAAGTCCATGGACAATATGAGATTCAGATTAAAGATTTTCTGGATATAGGAAGAAACCTAGGAAGTTAGGAGCTACTTGAATTTCATAGGAGAATGTATCAAAGTGTGACAATAGAAAAACAATATCTGGGAGCCTTCATTCGCACTCCATCATCAAAGTAAAAAATTTGCTAATAGTTACGCCCAAGAACTTCACAATGGACAGGTCAAAACAATGTAGAAGAGACCTCCTGGAGATGTCAAGATCAAAAAACAGTATTTTGAATAGATGTGAAAGCACTGCCAGAGCATGAATGCACAGCACTGTGTCATGTGCTCATGTCACCATGTATACACAAATAATTAGTCTGTTCCATTCTGGACTAATTGAAGCTTCAGGGTAATTTTCAAAAGCAGCTCCATGTGGAGTACATGAAGAAGTGATAAGGGCAAAAATCACTGTACTAGTACAGTATTTTTATCCTGGTAAGACAAACTATTGCATCAGCCAGAGTTGGACAAAGATGTGGCATCTACCTGCCTATGTAGCAATACACATAAAGCCAGGAGATCCCATGTTATGAGCTGTCAGTTCACTGGAAGACTAGAACTATGTTGAAATAGATTATAATAATAGAATCGTTGCCAGTCATCTCAGGTAAAGAGGAGGAGACATGAGTAGATAAATTAATTTTACTTTATTATAAGGCTACAGTAACAGAATTTCCAAATGTGAACAAACTTCCTGCTACCACTTTAACTGCTTGGTCCATTAGGGTGGTCCTTCTCTGACTTTTAAGTCACTGGGGGCTCCTGCCTCTCTTGTCTATCTCCTAAGCAGCATCTCTTCCCCTTGTTTTACAAGGCCATTCTCACATTCCTTTACAATCTTGAAAGTCTTATTTTGTGCTTTACCTCTTTTCTTTCTTATATAGCTCACCTGAGGCCTTTCCTAGAATTATCTTGCTTCCCAAGGATTAAGGAATATTTCAGGCACCCTTTTTATGTAAGAGGTTTTACCTTCAGGATCATTTCCCTAATTCTATACAAGAATCTTTCAAGGGCATTACCACCCCTTCAAGAGATACAACTGGAGGTACCAGGGACCTTCAACGGACATTATTGGTATTAGTAGTGCTAATATTGGTAGCAATGACTTTATTTGGCCACATGCCAAAACTGCTTACTGCACAAAACAAAGAAAAAAATAATATTAAAATTCCTCTTCTTCTATGAGAGAGCTATAAAGTCTAGGTGGATATAATTAATTATTATTATTTCTATTTGTTACATTTATTTGCTGCCCATCTCCCCAATTAGCTGACTCTGGGCCTAGTTTCTTGTACTTGGGAATTTCTAAATTGTAATTAACATCAATTGTGATGCTTCTATTTCTATATAGAAACTGTGGATAGGATGGCATGAATATTAATTATGGCAGTTGAAAAAAATATTTAAACTGATCCTAGGAGAAAATAAAAAGTTGCTTTGCGTAAGAATAAAAGGCATGGAACGTATAATAATGTAGGAGAGATAAAATGATTATCTATTTAAAGGACAAATGAAGTTAGAATGTATATGAATAATTAAAAAATGATTAGAAGTATTGTCAGCTGCTCTTATATATTCATAATACTCTACTTTTATATTTGGGCGTGAGGCTGTACCGGATTATAAAAGACAGAGTTTTCTCAAGGTCAGCATGTGTACTACTCAGTTTTACATCGCACATGACGGTTTTATTGTCAGTAATTCTATGTCTAGAAATCAAAAAATTATAAATTGGTGGAGTAAATTGAAATTACCATGTATATCTGAGAGAAGTGCTTTTAATTTAGAAAAAAATGGAAAATAGGCAGAATAATATCAATCTACACCACCAAATGTAAACAGATTTTACCGGAGTGTATCATGATACAAAACGATAAGTTTAGTGCCATATATGAGCCCAGTCGTTAAATGATATGCAGTATGAAATGAAGAGAGAGAAAGAATGCTATGGCGTCATTCAATATCCTAGCTGAGATCATTCATTCTGTTGACCTGTAGGCATTCATTCTGTTGACCTGCAGACAAATTATTTTTATATTCTATAATATCAAATTTAGTTTCCAGAACACAGATATATTGATTTTTCCAGTTTTATAAGATCAGCTGCAATGTTTTGCATGTTTATAAAAATCTGTGTGGCTGAGCTTGACAGAACCTACCAAATACTAACAAATAGAATTCTTAATCTGATGCTACCCTTTTAATATTAAAATTGTTCTAAGGTCTTCGAAAAGGGCTGGTTTGTGTAATTCTCAAGAGAGACCTGTTCTCTTTGGGCATACTGAAAGTTGTTTGTGACTTTTTTCTTTGTTCCTTTAATTACTTGAGAGACCTATGGCAACTTTGCAATTAGGAAACCAATGTAACCAATGTTTTCTGAACTGTAAAATAAATCACTCAGCTACCTGGGATAGGATATCATTTCACTTGTGCCATCAGAAGAGGCACAACTTCTGACACCTTATACAGAGTACGCTTCGCTAAATGATGCCTTTAAGCATTTTAGCCAATACCTCCATCCGAAATCATTTAAAGGTACAAACACAAGATTCGTATTTCATTCAGGGCTGAATTACGCATGGGTACGTTAGCGATGGGAAGCTGTTGCATTCATCACCTGCTTTATTGAGTAAATGATTGTTCTTTTCAGTCGTGTAAATGAGAATAAATTATTTTAGCTATCGGAGAGTATCCTTTTACTGTTTAATCAATATGTGTTTGATTGCAGAGGTCTCATCGTGTCAGTTACCTTGACACAAGTGTTAAGTTTGATTTAGCGTTACAGGGTTTCATCCATTTATGCAGTTCTAGATGGCTTGTTCACTTTTTCATGTGTATCTCAGTACAGAGAGGAAAAATTGCAGTAATAAATTCCATTAATTTATAGATCTCTTTAATTTCCTATTGATTAGATTTTGTTGGTAAAATTAAAAACATTCAGGAGTCAAAGTAAAAGTAGATTGTGCAGGAGACCATCTATATATGACTAGTACCATGTTTCCCTCAAAATAAGATCAGGTCTTATATTAATTTTTGCTCCCAAAAACACATTACGGCTTATTTTCCGACTAGCTCTTATTTGGGGGGAAATACAGTACTAAATGCCTCCATCTGGCTAACAATCTTAACTGAGGCTTATTTTTGGAGTAGGGCTTATATTACCGGCTAGGATCATGGCTAGGGCTTATTTTCCGTTTAGGTTTTATTTTGGGGAAAACGGTATATAGTTATGGAATATAAGATTCTTTTTCTAAAAATTAGTATTGTATGTAAAGCAATTTCAAATAAAAAGAGTTAAAGCCATATTTTTATATTTGAACATTTGTAAAAAAACCTTTTTATTGATCATTTCCAGTGCTTTTAATACATTTGGATCTGCTGATGCCATCAGATTTAATTTTTGTTTTAAAAAATTCCTCAGAAAATATTCTTAACCTTACTCCCTGATATCCCTTTCTCTTGCGATCAGGGGAGGGTCCAAAGAAGGGGGTAAAAAAAGTCAAGATGGCAGCTGTAAGGCACATAACATGGGCAAAGCTTTGATGGTGGTCCCCAATCTTTCTGCCATCAGGGACCAGTTTCGGAAGAAAAATGGTCTTCCGCAGACTGGGAGGGGATGGTTTCGTACAAAACTTAGATCCTGTGCATTTATAGATGAAGCTTTGTTGCTTGCCCACTGCTTGTGCGGACTGATTCCTAACAGGTTGCGGCCCAGTACTGGTCAAAAGAAAAAAAGGGTACTTTTCAGAAGAAGAACTAAAATCTTCCATGTAGGGAGGGAGCTTTGTTTCAACTATTTATATTGACTCTCCAGAAAAAAAAGTATGTGCCTACTCTGCAGATTGTGCAAATAGATTAAGATTTCCCCTTCTCCATTGGCAGCTTCATTTGTTAATCATGGCTAAATGTGTAGTCAGCAGTCAATATTTCCAGTTTTTTTTCTCATCCTCATGTTACAAAGTTTAGTAGTAAGACGATCATACAGCATGACCTTCTCTGTTTTAAGTATGACCTTAGTTTGGTTCTACTGTTTCCTGTTGAAGAATGTGTGAGAATGTCAGAACTAATCTAGACAATACTTATAAATGTATTTCTACTCCATGCAGAATAATTTCCAGGCAAGATTTCCAAGCAAATTGTTGATCATGACTGTCTCTCTCAAAAACTGCTCCCAGGTTTATATTTAAAATATGTGCAGGGAGGGAGTAAGAGTTGAGCAGGACCATGGAGATCTTCTAATCCAACCTCCTACCCAAGCAGGACCGCTGTACCATTTTCAGACAAATGGTTATTCACTCTTAAAAACTTCCAGTGTTGCAGCATCCACAACTTTCGGAAGCAGTCATTCCACTCTTAATTGTTATAACTATAGTTATACTAGAAATTGCTATTGTGATGACTTGCTTGGATACAATACACTCCCTGAGTAGCTTTCTTGCATTAAAAGAAGTTTTCAAGAAACTACTCTCCTGAGAAGTTACTCTGCTTCTGCTATTTCACGTGATTAAAACAAAAGAAGGGTAAAATTTCCAAGAGAGGGGTGTCACTGTGGTTGGGATGATGATGCAAGTTGAACTGGGATTTTATCCTTTTTTGTGGCTGTTTGGATTTTTGTTTTATAATTTACCGGTATATAAGCCTATTTTAGAGATAGTATTTGTCTACTTCAAAATAACAAAAAATATGCCACACATCAGTGTTGGGTGACTCATTAAGGGATTTGGGGCTCCATGCAATACTGTTATTCATAGTGTTATTCATAGTTTCCTAAGATAAATGTACTTGAGCACAAAATCTAGTCGATATTGTATTCCCTTCTCCTCAGATTTCAAAATGCTAACCACCTCGATTTTCTGGAAAGAAAATCTTGCTACTTATGTAAGTAGCATACAACTTCTCCTAGTAGACTCCACAAAGGACACTGATAGATGTTGCAACTTAGAAGCATCAGGCAACACCTAAACAGGCCCATCTCTGCATTTCAAAACCCTTGTGAAGTTGTCGTTGCAACTATGGCACAGGAAAAACAAAACCAATCTTGAAAGCTGCAAACTTACCTACTATTTGTCCTTCATTTGCGATGCTATACTGTAAGTAGCTGGTATTTCCAAATTAGCTTTTCCACATACACAGAGGATGGATATAGTTGGTGACAGGTTAAGATTGTCCGGTCTCTCTTCCCCTTGGAATTGATGGTGGAAGGTTATTCACTTTTTTCCTTCCATGTGTTTCCCCCAATATTTCTTTCATCTTTGTATTTTTTTCTTTCCACGAGAAAGAAACCCGAATAGCTGCACAATGCCTTTCCCTCCGATAATTTTCGGAATTCCATCATTCTAAAAGGCTCCCTAAGAAGAGGCTGAATTCCAAACATTATCGGAGAAACACCCTTGATAAAGCACTTGTAAGGTTTCCACTGGCGCCTCCTTTCCCCACCATTCACCAACACGCGTGGGTGCATTTAGCCCGCGGGGCCTTTCGGTGCGTCTCGAAAGAAGCCACAAAGCAGCGTTTCAGAGAGGGACTTCCGCGTGGTTCTCCTGTTTCTGTACAACACATCTCCATTCATGTGTCATTCTTAACCGGGAGCAGCTTTTCGACCTTGTTTGTCCGGTAGAGGGTAGCAAGTCCTTTATTTGCTGGGATTCTGCTCCTATTTTCTTATTCTGCGGGCTTTCAAGCCCTGGAAGCAAGCTGAAGGAAAGAGAGAGAAGGCTCCCTTTTCAAGCCGGCTAGGAAACCGTTTTCCGAACAGAGGAAAGGCAGCGAAATAAAACCCCTCGATTCCGCGTTTAGGTTCCTCGAGCGCTGAATGACTAACGTTTATATCCATTTCGGCTAAGTCCTGCCTTCTTTAACAATTACGCGGTAAAACCGCGCTAGGCTTTAAAGCGATCCATTCCAGAACATAAACGATCCCACCCGGATTTTATTTACCACCTCCCTCTCCCTTTCTCTCAAACACGCACGCATACACACACACACACACACGGGCGCCCGCGATCTTCCTGACGTGGTTGGCTTTAAGTCTTGTGGCATTTCCTGCCCCCGAGACTCCCAGAAACAGCTGCTCTTCCCACCCCCACAATCTGCTTGTCGGACGTCCCCAGAAGTAGGGCTCCCAGGCCAGGCGAAGAGCTCCGGACCTCGGGGGGGGGGGAGAGAGCGCGAGAGCCCGGGCTGCTGTTGCGCGTGCTGAGTTGCAGCTATCTCCCCCGCCCGCCTGCCCAAAGGCAGCAGCGCGTGGTAGCGGGGGTGGGGTGAGAAAGTGACAATTTGCAGGGTGGGAGTCGGAAATCCGTCCGAAGAAGCCGCTTTCTCCCCGGAGAAAAGAGACAAGCTCGGAATTCGCCCGCCCGCCGTCGACCATGAGCGGGGCTGCGAGGAGATGCTGCTGGCCGAGAAATTTGGGACTATGGTGAGGCGCCGCGGAGCAGAAGGGAGCGGGCGTTTGGATCGGCGGCAGGAATTGGGACGCGGGGGATCCTGGGCTGCCTCTGCCTGCGCGCTGAGGAGGTAAGGAGCGGCAGCCGCCGCCGGCCGCATTTTCCCTTCCTTTCTTTTTTGTTTGCAAAGCCCAGCTGCAAACTGGGTGCGTGCGCGTGTCTTGGGGGGGGGGGGGCAGTAAAGGATTCCATTTCTTCAGGGCTTCCTTCGCGAGTAACAAGCAGCCTTGCTCCCAGTCTTCGCCTTTTGGGAAAGAGGAAGCTGGTGGGAAAGGAAACGTCGAGCTTTGTGAGAAAATAAGTGCGTAGGACAGTCACAATAGCAACCTGAATAAGCTCCAGGGCCTCAACCCACATTTTAATATATGGCAGAAGGATTCCGTTTTTGGAAAAAGCTCATTCTCCCAACCACGGAAATGTGGCACTGTTCTCATTAGTTAGCAAAAATGGAGGAGGAATCATTCACTGTTTCTTAAGATGTGAATGTTACCTGCCCTGGAATTGGAGCACTGGGGGTGGGGTGGGGGGAGCGCGATCCCCAAAAATCTCACTTGGTGCAACCCTCCTTGCAATAAAAAAAGACCAGACCTGCACTTTGCGGCAGCCAACACGTGCTCGGTTTTAGGTGTATTAAAATCGGTCCCATAGTACTTTCTGGAAGAAGACAAGGCCACAATTTTAAAATACTCGTTTAAAAATTTACGCGGACGCCCATCCTAAAAATAATTGCTATCTCTGTCCAAAAGTAATGGCATTGACTTTAAAAAAAAGGTTGTTAAAAAGCAGCAGTAAGGTTCCCTACAGAATAATAATATATAATTTGTAATATATGCCAAGTGTTTGAAATTCATAAGGCCTACAGTTAAAAAGTGTTAATAAGAATGTCCATTTTTGGCTTCTTGTGTGTGAAAACAACCATGGCATAATGTTTTTTTTATACATAAGTAATTGCATGGTTGCTTGCCTTTCTTTTGCTATCTATATATAGCGTGTTCTAACAATTTTAATTTTCTTGTATCAGTGGCAGTTTATATTAAGAAAGAAATCATTAAGACTTGCTTATGACTTTTGCACTAAAGAGCAAACATGCTCTAGATCTTTTTGATGAAATGAGGTGATCTTATAGATTATTTTAAAATGCAAATAGTTTTCTTGGATTTGAATCCCACAGCACACTAAAAATAAACCTTCCTTGTGCACTGCAATATACTTGAAAATAAATCAGAGGATCTTAGAATGCATTCCTTGGAAAATTCGGAATATGTTTTTTAGATCTGAGGGCCCAATGTAACTAATACTTTGGTCACAGCCTGGACTAAACCTGGATGGTCTGAGAACGTTGTTATTTTTAAGCACATTTTGTTAAAGTTTAGGTTTTATTATTAGAACCCATAGCATGTCAGGAGAAGTTAGTCTTTCACCTAGCAACTGAGCAATTAAGTAAGATTCCTAATGAAGTGAAAGGTAGATTTAGTCAGACCTAATAGTTTTTGGCAAGCAGAGCTCTGGTGCGTGACACCAACAATTTGGTGGGTGATCTTCCTTTCAGTTGCTTGTGACGATGCTGGCTGAGGGGGCTGAGGGGATGATGGATGGTCTGCTTAAATTTAATTTATACTTTCCTCTGATGTCTTGGGATGCTATTGTGATAGGCTAACAAAGAAAAATGAATTAGAAAGGGGTTTTCCTGAATTTTATGATTATTCTTTGGAAATACCTGATCATTTATAAGCTGCTGCTCTTTTTGTGAATGGCAGTTTTGAGTCTTTCAAAACATTTGCTCTTTGCTTATATTATGATGTCCCAGCATAAGCTCTACATACCACATGATATGATGTAATGCAGGATTCAATCTGGGTCGGTCCGAGGTTTAGTCTTCAGAGCTTTGCTGTAATATGCAATAATCTTTGTGAGGCTGATCCATTGGAGAAGACAAAATCTGAAAACAATTGCACAATTTTTCTTAGTTGTGTGTTTGAAGCCTCATCTCTACTTACAATAACTGGGAGCACAAAGCCACAGAGAGGGACAGAATGACAAAAGCAGCCTGGTGGCATTGCAACATAAGACATGCCTTTGTGATGTACATTGTGACATGACATTGTATATACATGCAAAACACGTGGCCCTTGTATAACAAATGTGCTGCTGCTTTTGTCATTTTTTTTGAGGGAACCAGGTGTTCTATAAAATATTTCTCTTCTGAATCTCCCCTTGCGCAGAGTTTATGGTAATTTCACTATTCGCTGAACATGATTTGATGATGTTTCCTGCAGAAGACCATTAGTGGATCTTATAGGAGAAGGGACAGTGTCTAAAAACTCACATGCTCTTGACTGCCAGCTTTAACAGTTTCCAAAACAATAAGAGTAATTTAATGGTGGTTTATGAAGTCATGGACACTATTAGATGATTTCATAGAATGCTGAAGGAACTTTGGAGGATAGGCACACTGCTTTGTACTTAATCTATTTTTTTCTTTATTGAAATTATCAAGGCTATTTTGAAGATTAGTTTGTCAGATTGGTTAAAAATGTCCTGGTCTATGGCCCTTTGTCAAAATAATGCCATGTTATGAAATCATCTACTAAATAGATTTTAAAAATGAAATTAGTTTATTTGTAGAACAAAGCCAAACTATTAAGTGGATGGCTGAGACTAATGAATTTTCAAACAGAAAAAAGGAGAACACTATTGTTGGGTATAGTACCATAATGAGTAAAATTGGATAATACCTATAAGAGGATGCGTGCGTATGAAAATAGGTTCCATGTTATTCTTCATTATTTTCATACTGTCACCTTTGAAATATAGTAGATGCTTGGACTTAGATTCTTCCAGAATAAATGGGAAGGATAGGATATAAGGAGAGCCAGTTTGGTGTAGCAATGAAGGCATCAGGTTAAAAATTGGGAGACCGAAGTTATCTAGTACTGTTTTGGCATAAAGCAAACTGGGTGACTTTGAGCCAGAGACTTTCTCTAAGCCCCAGAAAGCAGGCAAGCGCACAAACCAGTTTCAAAAAACCTTGCCAGAAATTCTTGTCCAGACAGTCACCAGGAGTCAACTCCGAATTGAAGGCAACAGCAACCAAAACAAGGACAATAAGAACAAAATCTGTGAAAATAGGATTTAAGCAGGAAATCTTTACAATTTACTTTTTGTATTTTCTGCAGAGTACAATGCATGATTTGACTTGGATTCCTATAGAATAAATCATAAGGGCAAGAGCAAAGGTGGTCTTGGAACTGCAACATAATCCATGTTGGAGGTCTGATATCATGGGGGCCAAATGGATTGTAGCATTAGAATACGTCATCTGGAAATTTAAATCTACTCTGCTAATTCAATATAATTAAAAGGCATGGTGCCTTCAGCAAAGGAAACAAAAAATAACAGTAACTGACAGGTGCAAGAACTAGAAAGACAAAATTCTGCTATTGCGGAGTAGACTTCCATAGCCTACCTTTGAGAACCTGTGTTTCTTGTAATTGATTATTTACTATTAATTTTTAAACATGACCCAATTTCCACACAGAATAAAAATATTTATTTTCATATTTGGATGTTGCTTATTATTTGCAAACTCTGTATTGGCCTGATAAAGGTATTCCTAACTTAACATTTGGAATATTTCTTATGACTATCATGGTACCTTTTGACTCGTTTGATAGAAAGTTGAATTTAACCACAGGATTTTTTTCTTTGAAATTATTTTCTGTCATTTGAATCTGATGCTTCTTTTCTTGGTAGGTATTACCTTTGTACTTGTTTCTCTCTTTGTGTGTGTTTTTCTTTATTTTGGCCAAAACACTATCTAAAGTAATATAAAATACAAAAGCAGTTTACTTCCTTTCAACTTCTGTTGTCTACTGAGGAATTTTGTGAATTTCTATAAAACCTGGTGGTAGTTCTGAATAACTGCTTTAAAGATGTTGTAATGTGTGTGTTTCTTTTTTCATCTCAGAAGACAGAGTTTCAGTACAGTTTAAAACCATCCCACTTGGCATAACTTAGCTTGAATGTTTGTGGTTTCCCCCACACACATTTCTTCTTCAGACTATGACCAAATACAGTCTCCACCACTTTAATACCAGCCATTTTTGTCTCCATCTGTTTAAAAAAAGATGCTTAGAGTTCCTCTGTGAGAGAGATGAGTGGAGATCACACACACACACACACACACACACACACACACACACACACACCTCCCTCCCCTCTCCTTCT
>JANHFO010005722.1:0-14722 GCA_032468095.1 Pareas carinatus | reverse complement strand
TTATTTATTTATTTATTTATTTATTTATTTATTTATTTATTTATTTATTTATTTATTTATTTATTTATTTTCTATACTACCCCTCTCTGTAAAATGGATTCATTGTCATTTATCATTGTCCAGTGGCTGGAAACCCTTGATTGGATTTTTTGCTCAAAACACAACATAACAAAACAAATGAATGAGCTTCCAGTTTTGATGATTGGAAAAGAGAGTAAATGGAAAGAAGGAAGCCATGATGTAACTTTAGGGAGAGAGTACAAAATATAAATGTATTTATAATTGCTTTAAAAAAATTGAAAGATTTTTTAATATCTTTTTTCCTTGTTTCTTTCTTTCTTCCATTTTTTCTTTGCTTACCACCTTAATTTTACTTTACTTTCTTTTTTCTTAAAATTTGAATTATTTTTATTCAATTTTTAAAGGAAATTTTTACTGTCTCTTGTAGAGGTATAAGGTAACATTGCAAAAGTGTTTGCTAGGACTATCTTTCCTTTTTCAGTTCAGAATCAGAATCAGACTTTATTGGCCAAGTGTGTCTGGACTCAAAGAATTTGTCTCCGGTGTACATTTTCTATACCTACATACATACAATAAACAAACTGTGACTACAATCATAAGATACATTCATAACCATAAAGTACATTCATCTTGTCATGTACATATAAGTGAGATAAAAATGCAAGTTGAATTGTTGCTAGTCTGCTGTTACTGTTACAATAATGTGTGACTATTGCACTCCATTGTCTCTTGCTGTACGAATCCAACAAGTGGTGCCGAGTTTGGGATTACCAAGAGGAAGAAGGACAAAGAAATATGGCGAGAACAGCACTTAGGTAGTAGCATGACTGCGTTATTGCCACAAGCTCCATTCGACCCAGCAAAGGAAACATGGGAGGTATTCATGTCAAGATTTGATTTTTTTATACTTCCCCATGCTATTTCTAATTTAACTGATGACAGAAGAAAAGTCATGTTGCTCAGTAACTGTGGCCATGAAGTATTTGATTCACCACAAACATTAGCAGAACCAAATACACTTCAAACTATTTCTTGGAAAGATTTGACCAATGCCTTATAGGCTTTCTATGCCCCTGTGCCATTTAAATCTGTGAAAAGGCATGAGTTTAGACATAGAATGTAGTACATAGGAGAATCTATTAAGCAATTCATAGCTGCATTACAAAAAGCAGCAACTCATTGTGCATTTACAAATGTTGATGACAGCTTATTAGATCAGCTACTTTTTGAAGTCCGTGATCTGAGGCTTCAATGCAAGTTGCTGGCTAATCTGAATTTAACGCTGCGTGTAGCTCTCAATGAAGCTAGAACTGCTGAAACTGCAGCTAATGCAGCAGACTCTCTCCAAAAATTGGCAGGAACAGCTGCAGCTGAAAAACCAGCAACAGATGTTAATCAGGGCAGATCATGGGAAGCATATGAGGAGTCTGATGAGGAAACGTATGAGGTTGATCAGATTAAGAAAAATCAGCCAGAACAGAAGCGCAGATGCCAGGGCAATCGACTGCCAGTGTTGGGGACTTTGGACATTCCAGTAGCCTATAACCAATTCAATGGACATTTGCCTGTGATTATTGTGGGGGGTCATTTACCAAGCCTGCTGGGGCTAGAATGGTTTGGGACTCTTGGCTTAGGGGTCACCGGAATACATTCCACAACAGGGATTTGGGAAGATGACTTAATTTCTGAATATCGAGATGTGTTCAACCAGGAATTAGGCAAGTATATGGGGAAACCCATTTCTATTAACTTAGATCCCCTAATTGCTCCAATTAGACTAAAGCCACAAAGAGTCCCATTTGCTTTAAAATTAAAATTAGATGCAGTCCTAGACAAATTAATTGCTCAAGGTATCTTGCTCCCAATTGACCATGCTCACTGGGAAACACCAATTGTGACCCCAGTAGAAAAGGATGGCTCAATCTGTGTGGATTATAAATGTACTATTAATAAGGCACTGCAGCAGAATGCCTACCCAATGCCTATAATCCAACACCTGCTTCACTCCCTGGGCACAGACATAGTATTTGCAAATTAGACCGGGCCCAGGCCTATCAACAGTTACCTGTTGATAGTACCATGGCTGAGGTACAAACTATTGTGACTCACTGTGGTGCTTTTAAAGTGACAAGGCTTCAATTCTGCATAAGCGTGGCTCCAGGGATTTTTAAAACCATAATGGAACCACTGCTGCAAAATATTCCTGGAGTCATGCCCTATTTTGATGATATTCTCGTCACTGCAGAAAATAAAGAACAACTTAGAGCAAGATTGAAGAAGGTGTTTGAAACATTTAGAAGCAAGGGTCTAAAGCTGAGAAAAGACAAATGTCAAATTGGTGTACCAGTGGTGGAATTCCCTTCTATAGAGTCGATGGATCAGACATTTACCCCACACAAGATAAAGTCCAGGCAATTAGGGACGCCTCAGTGCCAAAAGATAAAACAGACCCTGCAATCGTTTTTAGCACTACTTAATTTCTACCATAGTTTCCTTAAAGAGAAAGCTACTATAGCTGACCCATTACATCATTTATGGTCTAAGAAGACCCCATGGCTATGGAATTCAAAGGAAGACGAAGCATTCAAAAGACTTAAAACATTGCTATCAAACAATCAGATGCTAATTCATTATAACACTACTCTTCCGTTAATACTGACCTGTGATACCTCACCGTTTGGCATTGGTGCTGTGTTAAGCCACATATTGCCTAATGGTGAGGAAGCACCAGTGGTATTTTACTCATGCATGTTAATAGCTGCAGAAAGGAACTACAGCCAGCTTGATAAGGAGGCTCTGGCTTTGGTTACTTCTGTTCACCGTTTTTACGAGTACCTTTATGGCCAACATTTCACTTTAATAACTGATCACTAGCCCCTGCTGAGCATTCTCGCTGGGGATTGCCCTACACTGGTCACCCTGTCCCCCAGATTGATTTTGCTGGCAGCCTATTCCTATATGCAGCAGCATAGACCAAGCTCAATTGTGGGGCATGCTGACGCACTCAGCCGCTGTCTGCTGCCAACTATGGGCACATTGAGGAACCTGAGCTCTTGGTTGACTATCTTGATACCTCGCTGGTCATTTCCGCTGAGGTGGCAGCCTTATCTTCCTCTGACCTGCTCCTCAGGACAATTTTTGAGCTGGGTGCAAAGGGGGTGGCTGGAAGGGCTAATTGCAGAGGTTTTTAAACCATTCTAGATGTGCAGGGAGGAACTGGCAGTGCAGGGAGACTGCCTGTTGTGGGGTGACAGGGTAATAATCCCTAATAAACTGCAGCCATGCATATTAGGCACCCTACATGAATGCCATCCTGGCATTGTAAAAATGAAGTCCCTAGCCTGAAGTTTTGTCTGGTGGCCGTCAATGGATAAGGATATTGAACAGCTGGTAGCCAGCTGTTTTTCCTGTCAATAATTCAGGCCAGCTCCACCACGAATACTGGCACAGAAATGGGAGTGACTCAGAGCTCCTTGGACATGTCTCCATTAAGATTTTTCTGGTCCGTTCCATGGACAGATGTTTTTAATTGTCGTTGATGCATTTTCTAAATGGATGGAAGTGTGCCTGATGTCAGATACCAAAGCCCCTGCAGTAGCCAAATGCCTTCAAAGTTTGTTTGTAACGCATGGGTTACAGGATATTATTGTGATAGATAATAGCCCACAGTGTAGTGCTACTATGTATGAAGACTTTTTGGCATCCCCTGGCATCGCCATGTATTAATTGCATCATTTTACCCTAATTCTTATGGCCTTGCTGAAAGAGCTGTCAGAACAGTGAAAGAGGCACTAAGCAGGTTGGGCCCAGGTAATTGGCAAAGCCGGGTGGAGAAATTCTTACTATGGCGGCATTTAATGACATAAGGGCTACCAGAAAGAACCTAGCTGAATTATTATTTGGGCGAAAACTACGGTCAATTTTGGACCAGTTACACCTGGACTATGCTCTGGGAACCCTGAGAGAGCCTATGAGGATGCCCAGGAATTTCATTGTGGGTGATGCTGTTTGGGCAAGAAATTATGCCTCTGGTCCCTGCTCTTATCTTGTCAGGCTTGAAGATGGGCAGCTCTGGTGGCACCATTTAGACCAGCTGAGGGCAGCACAGTCTTATTTATTTATTTATTTATTTATTGAGATTTTTATACCGCCCTTCTCCCTGAAGCTCAAACTGCTACAGACAGTAATAAAAACTTAAATTCCTCCTCAGGGTACTATGACCTAGAGGAAGAGGCAGACTCACCAGAGATCAGATCATTCCAGCACAGGGCTTTGGGTGACATGTCCTCACCTTCTGTCGGTTCCTGGCAGCTTCAACAGGACCATCTGCCCAGATGGCTGCTCTGCCGACTTCTGAACTGTGCAGGTCCAGCCAGCTGTGTCATCGTCCAACTTATTTGAAGCAGTATGTTTGTTCCCAGACTGCTTCATCTATAGAGGTAGGAGTGTAGGATACAACAGGTCTGGCTGGTCAGGCTGTCCAGGGATAATTAATCTGCCTGTTTTCCCTTCTTGGGTAGTAGATAGTCTGGCAGCTGGCTTGTCTGTATTGGTTGTTTCAGTTTAGAGCGCTCCTATTTAAACCGAGGGAGATAAAGACGCATGTTGAATTGTTGCTAGCCTGCTGTTACTATTACAATAATGTGTTACTGTTGCACTCCATTGTCTCCTGCCTTTTCCTTGCTGTACGAATCCAACACATACAATACATTTTTGTGATACAGTACATTTTTGTGATAGGTTTAGAACAGTTGTAGGATACTAAAAATCAATCTTCAAGTCAAAATAGTGGTACTAAATGAACAAGTATTTTGTATTGTAAGATGTAAGCAACAAGTTAATTGCCATACAATTAAGAGTATAGGTAACAGGAAAGATGACAAGGTAATAATGATATATTCCTACTATATAATTTAACAGTGTTGTGTAAGGACAGTACATTTATAAATATCATAAATATATCTATGAGCACCAGCCCAGATAGACATTAACTGGGAAATAAACATGGGATATATAACCAAGACTACACATTGGCCTAATTAGGAAATTATGTTTTATAATTTCCCTCTTCTGGCAGTATACCAAACTGACTTTAACAGCTTTCTACATTCTCTGCCATCAAGAGTTTAAAACTCTTGGAAGAGAGAGAAAAAGAATTCTTGGTATCCTAGCATAAGTCAAAGGATTTACGAGTCTAGGGCAGATCATCAGAATTATCTTCATACTAATTCTAAGATTAGATTTGCATTGAATCATAGAGCATATTACTGGAATGGGGATTATTAAGCCAATGAGACCAGCCTACAGCTCAGTGCAGCATTCCCTTTAACTTACTGGAAGACAGCTAGCTGTCCAGCATCTGCCTGAACATCCCTGAAGTGTGGTGTGGGTTTGGAAAGGAGGCAAACAGAACAGTAGCTTCAGCTCTTTATTGTAAGTAAGTCAGGTACAAAAAGCAAGGGCTGTTGGCTGGCCTGCTCCCTTATATTGTTCAAGTGGCAAAGCAAGCCAATCAGCTAACAGATATTTTCCCGCCTGGGCAGGGGGCAGAGTCAATCGGACTGCAGTGGAAATGTCCTCTTCACTCCACAACACCCCTCCCTTTCTGATTGGCTTTCACATATGTGACAAAGACATTGAAGTAGGCAGGACATTTTTGGCTCTGACTGAACCTGTGCGGTTCAGTCGGAGCCTGGGTGTCGGCCCGGGCAGCAGCCAGGGAGCTTGCTCCTATAGGAGCTGCTCCTATGGCTGCAGGTAGCAGTCCCTGGAAAGTTACAGGTGCTGCTGCCACTCTAGGAATTCACAGGTGGCCGTGGAGGCTTCAGGGGCCCTCTTCATCTTCAGATAAGTCCCCCATTCCCTGCGGGTTTGAGTTAGCTGTGGGTTGGAGGGGTGTAAGATTAATTTCATTTTCATCCAGCTCCCCTCCCATGTGGCCTCGTAGCCGGTCACATAGCCTCGGCGCCATAGCTTTACATCTCCTGTTACCACTGTGTAAGATTTGGGCCCTGTGTTCGTTTCTATCACCCCTTCTACCCATTTCTGCCCTTCCCTGAAGTTCCTAATATACACCCTTTAATACTCTCTTGAGTCTCTGGTGTAGCTGTTTGATATGACGCCATGATTCGCACGTCATCAAAATATGGTGCCACCCTCAGGATTTCTCCCAACAATCTTTCCATGGTGTTCTGGAAAATCCCGGGGACTACACTCACTTCAAACTGCAATCTGTTGTACCTAAATGCCCCACTGTTGGTACCAATTGTTTGGGCTTCAGCAGTTGCACCATTTACCGGCAGCTGCTGGTACGCCTGGGCTAGGTCTAGCTTTTCCCGGGTCCCATGGAATGTAGTAGATGCTGCACTATTGGCACGGGATAAGTGCTCTGTTGCAATGCCTTGTTTTAAAGTGCATTTGTAGTCGGCGCATATGCACATATGATTTTAATGGGGTTACTATTGGTGTTTCCCATTTAGCATGGTCTAGTGAATCTAGTATTCCCTGTCTGACTAGTCTCTCTAGTTCCCTGTCTATGGCAGGCTTGAGGGAGAATGGAAGTCTTCGGGGTTTTAGTCTAATAGGGGCTACGGTGGGATCTAGGCTAAAGTGTATTTGGGGCCCCTTGTATCTGCCCAAATTCGGTCCAAAGACATCCTTAAATTCCCAGATTAGTTCATCCAGGTCTTCAGTTTGGATTTTGTTGACTTCTTTCAGTCCTGCAACGCTGAGCCCAAAAGCCTGGAACCAATCTAGCCTCAGCAAGTCTGGCAGATCTCATTGACTATTAGGATGGTCAGGACTCCCTTGAAGTCCTTGTATTCTATGGACAGTGTCGTTTGGCTGAATACTTTGATGGTGTCACCTTGATGGTGTTCCCTGGTAGTCAGTTACTCTCGTGCTGATTTTGCTCAGGTGGCGTTGCTGGATAGTTGGTATGGTGGTCCTCAGGGTTTCCCATGTTAGGATCGTTACTGACGATTCGAAGTCGACTTTCATATTGATGTTCCTCCCAGTGATGGTTACTTCCGTTTTCACCTTCGAACTTGTTGGGCCATTTGCCATCATGATCAGGATCTCGTACGTCTCTGGTCAAGGTGTCTGGGGCCGGGTCTGCTGTCTCTGGGTGGTGCTTGCAGTCACTATCTCTGCTTTGATTATGATCTGTCCCATGCTGGGCATTGTGCTTGTTATTCCGACGACTCCCAGGATTGGCGTGCCACTGGTGATGCATGCGGCTGGTTGACTGCACAGTCGTCAGCTCTGCAAACTTTCTCGATGTGGCCTCGTTTCCCACATTTGCGGCAGCTGCTGTCCCTAAATCTGCATGTGGCTCTTGAATGTGGGCCCCTGCAGCCTGCACAGTTCGCTCTGCCTCGTTCCCTCTGGTGAAAGGTCCTGTGCACCTCCCAGTCTCCGGCATCTTGGGTTTCCTTGTTGTTGTCAGTGTAAGCAGTATGGAAGGTCATTTATTTCTGGTTTTGTTGAGGGTAGCTCATGAACTCTTGCATCGATACCCTCACATCGGTGGAGTTCTCAGCAGCTCGGGCTTCCTTTATGGCTTGTTCTAGGGTTATGTCATCATCGTAGGCTAGGAGTCTCTTTTGTAGATTATTGTCCTTTAGACTGAACATGAACTGCTCTATGATGCCATCTTCGAGGTTGGTGTTCTTGCAGTATGTTGCTGCTCTGTGGATCACAGCGACAGTTGTTTATCAACTCCCCCTCTAGTTGTACTCTCTTCCTTAGTTTGTAGCACTGAATACACTTGATGGTTGGGATACAAAGTGTGCTCTCAACTAGTCTTGCAACTTGTCCCATGGTAGTGAGTGAATTGTGTATGGGGCTGTTATTGCCTTCACCACTTCCAGGACTTCTGTCCCACAGTGGCTTAGGAACGTGATTCTTCAAGTCCAAGAGTTCCAGCATTTCGTTCGATAGGAGGAAGCAATGGAACCTCTCCATGTACAGGTCCCATGTTTCCGTGTGTGAGTTGAATGGGACCAGTGTGTGGTAGGACATCGCCATTTTGTCATTCTGGGACATGTTAGTTTGAATTTTGCCACTTTGTGGGGTTATCGGCATTCGATTCCATCGGACTGGTTCTTCATCTGCCATCATTTGCTTTTGGCTGGTGGAGTATTCGGCTATCGGCTTTTTCTTCCTTCAGCTCGATTCGTCGATTTTCAGTTTGTCGGGTTGGAGTGTCAGCTAACTCAATCAGTTTTTCCACTGTGTCTTCTGCTCACCTGTTTCTGCTTTAGCCTGTTTCCATGTTCAACCACCTCATCACCAGTGAAGTGTGGTGTGGGTTTGGAAAGGAGGCACAAAGAACAGCAGCTTTAGCTCTTTATTGCAAGTAAGTCTAGTACAACAAGCAAGTGCTGCTGGCTGGCCTGCTCTCTTGTATTGTTCAAGGGACAAAGCCAGCCAATCAGCTAACAGGTATTTTCCCACCTGGGGAGGGGGCAGAGTCGGTCGGACTGGAGTGGAAACTTCCTCTTCATTCCACAACAATCCCAGTGTAAAAGAAACCACTACCTCCCTATGTAATTGATTCCACTGGCAAATCACTTTTCTGTTAAGAAGCTTCATTTAGCCTTCCACCACAATATGTCTTCCTGTAAATCCATTATTTTGCATCTGGTGCTCTGGGATGATGGTAAATAGGTTTGGCTTGCTTTCTTTGCAATACTCTTTCAGTTATGTGAATAGTTTATTTACCCTCAGTATTTTCTCTTCTCAGTTAACATTCTGGGTTATTTCAGCTTCTCTTCATAGGATACAGCATCTAGCCTCTTGATTACCTGTATTCTCCTTTTCTGAACCTGTTCTATTTTGCCAGCATTCTTCTGAAAGAGTCCCCAAAAGCAAGCATAATAATCAGAGTGAAGGGCTGGTAATTGAAAAACAAAATAGGACTATTCTTTTTTTTCTGATCTAGAGACTGTTATTGAAGTCTGGCATGGCATTAGTCTTTTTGCAGCTAAATTGCACTACTGATTCATATTCAGTTTGTAATCAGCTACTATTCCATGAGTCATGTTCAGTATATAATCAGTCACAATCCAAGCAGCTATTTTACACTTGAATTTGGTGGCTGGTAGTTGCTGCAGGCACAAAACCTCTACTTACCTCTGCAATTACAAAGGAAAATTCTACAAAATCCAGTCAAGAGCCCACCCTCATAACAGTAAACTCTGAGTGTAGCCCATAATCATGATATGAAATGCTCATTACAATAACCATATTCATAATCATGGCACGGAATACCCCAACTTCACATTGGCTTGCTCAGACTGTGGACCAAAAATCTTTTCAATGATGTAACCAATAACTCTGGATTAAGTGAAATTTATTCTCAGCTTCATCTAATAGCCAGCTATGTGCCTTTAGGAACAATCTATTTCAACTTCCCTGGTGCCTGACTCTGGTTGCTGTTTTTTTCTCCACAACAACCACCTTGGGTTATTTCTTTTCCACTTTTCTGCCAAACTGATTGATTGCTCAAGCAGCTCACATAATTAAAAAATTATGTGTCCAGCATCTGCCTGAACATCCCTGAAGTGTGGTGTGGGTTTGGAAAGGAAGGACACAGAACAGTTTTAAAATAACAACAGTCAAAGCATATATAATAAAAAACTTACAATTTAAGGTCTGACTAAGAGATAGGTCTGACATGAAGTCTGAAAAAAGTGTGAGGGAGGAGGAAATAAATGCATTTCCTGTGAGAACCCATGCCAGTGCCAGGGAATGATTGATAACATGGCCTTTCCTTCAAGCCTAAGAGGCGGCTGTTTGACAGCAGAGGCCACAACTAACGAGATACTTTGCTGTGCTCCCCTCCCATCATGGGGCTGGCAGGAATTCATACTACTCCAATTCTAATTGCCCCCTCCAATACACCCTCACTGCACACCTGGAATGAGTCTGAGCTGTCCTATTGTCCATATAATACTTTGCATTCCAACAGCTCTGATTGGTTTATTTTGGCTGATTTCCATCCTATCCCAACACCATTTGCCACATGGAAAGCCTCTCTCAGTTGGCAGAAACAATACTGAGGTGATTGCATACTGTCAGAAGATTAAGATAGGTCAGTTTGGGAAACCCTAACCATAACCCCCCCAAATACAGAAACTCTATTAATACAAAATATAGAAATAGAATGCTAAAAATCTGACAGTATTTTCCTTTCTGTCCCTTATATTCCCTCAAAAAATGAAGGCAAAGACACTGTAAGTTTTTGTCTAAAACTTTATTCCTTTCCCTGAATTAATTCCCATTTTGTTCCTTCAAGGCTCATTCATCATTCCTAATTCTCTCATCCCTCCGCCAAGGCAATATCTGTTTGAGATGTAGATTACATTTATTCTTTTCTCTTGTTCCATCAACCAACTGAAGTTAATTTTTTTTATTCTTTGAAACTATGGGTCAATCACTGAACCTAAAAATCACAACAGTTGACATGTTTGTATGTATTGGCTGTCATGGAATTTGTGGATTTGTGCATTTCTGGATTTGTGCAGCTGTTCATTAAGTGCTTCCACCTAAGTCTTGATGTCTCGTTGTGGTGGTGGTATGTGTTCTTGGGAGGGATGAGTCCTAGAGGAATGTAAGACAAGAGTCTGGACTCACAGCAGAGTCACCCAAGATATGAAGTTCATCCCAGCTGCCCAGCTGATGCAAGCAGGCACCTAAATAGGTCAGCGGCAATAGAAGACAATGTGAAATGAGCAGCTATGTAAATTGAACAAACAAACAAACCAAAACAACAGAGGCACGTAATCAGATTGTGACAACAGCAAAGATATAGTTTCATCCTGCATAGGAGTAGCTAATGGTAAATTGAGGGTTCCTTGGTGCTCTTTGCTTTCTTGTAAACATTCAGAGAGCAGAAAGGAGCCATTCTTTCAGCCCTAAGCTACAAATATTCTCCTTTAATGGTAAATAGTTCATATATTTTACCAAGAAAGTCACAGGGGAAGTCCCAGTCCAGAGGACCAGAGGTTGGGGACTCTTGAGTTAGAGGATCATCCTATTTATTACTTACAACCCTCAAAACAAAGAAGGACCAGCACTGCTTTTATAGTCAGAAAGAATCTAGTGAGAAACATATTTGACTATAATGCGATCAAGGACTGAATAATATCAATTGGACTTTGTGGACAGCCCTTTCATATGATTATTCAAGTGTATGTTTCAACCACTGATTCAGAAGAGGATGTTGATGAATTTTATGCTCACATTCAATTTGAAATTGACAGAATATGCAAGCAAAATGTGCTGCATTACAATGGAGACTGGAATGCCAAAGTAAGAAATATTAAGAAGAAAATGTTCTTTGATTGCATGGCTAAGGATACCAAAATGAAGCAGGAGAGTGATTGATCAATTTCTGTCAATCCAGTTATTTCTTCATTGCTAATACAGTTTTCCAATAACCAGAATGATGCCTATATACTGTACATGAACCAGAGGAAGTACACAGAAATCAAGTTGACTATATTATGCTCTAAGCTGAAAGTTGGAAGAGCTCCATTATAATAGCAAAATGTCTGATTGTGGAACAGACCATTAATTGGTCATATACAAATTTCAAGGTAAGCTAAAGTTGATAGAGATATGTTGTTCAGTACTTTAATCTCCAAAAAGGGCCTTGAGACACAGAGGAAAATAACTCTTAGCAACTTTATTTTTTATTTTTTTCAAGAAAGTTTCTATATCTTTAATAACTATAGGAAAGACAGTCATTCAAATGGTACGGGTTTTCTCAATCACTGCATCTCAGGAGAAGTTGTAATCTTAAAAGTTCAACCTAAACAATCGTTCAAGGCAGAACATTTCTTCCAGAAATGAAATAAACAAGGGTAAACTCTCAAGAACTACTTTGCTGGATATATACGTGAAGTGAGATGATTTTTATAAAATCCAAGACTAGGAAACTCTCAGCAACTTTAGAAGTCAGCAAGAGCTGCATCTTTCTCAGGAAGACATGCCCATTCTCTTCATATCTCTATGCAGTAGGTCTTTCAACAGTTCTGAGCTTCTGAAAATATACACTGAACATCAAACTTGGTTTCCCAGTAACATGTTGTGCTTAATGTTATGGCAGATGTACAAAGGCATGTTTGGATTTGCCTGCTAAATGCATCTGTGGGCAGAAAATAAATGGGAAAACTGGTAGCTCTTTTCTGTCTGTTTCCCTTGGCACTAGAGAGGCCAGTTAGGTCCCAAGCAAAATATATTTTAGTTCTGAGAAAGGAACATATTGATGACATTGAAGGTACATTGCAACAGGCAAGGTTTCATTTGCATATGCCTGTGTTAAAGGTTGCTAAAAGAATGCCTGGAATGTAGAACCAATCTACAAAATATGCAGAGCTCAGAAATGAGTGGACGAGAGCAACTAGCAAAATTTAAAGAAGAATTTGTGACTGAGGAGCTAGGATTAAATTTCTCAGAGATTTTAAAAAACGACCACCTTGATTTTTGCAGGTTTAATTAGTGAATTGACAGACAGTGGAATCCTACATCAATTTGTCTGGGAAGAAAGAAGAAAGACAGGAATTTCAGAGAATCACACTTTGAAACATTAGCAATAGTTCAAAAACATTAAAAGTAGAATAATACTGCTCTATCTCCCAATGAACTGCCTAGACTGAGAATAAGAAATATGTCTTTGAAAATAATCTGAAACCTTACTTGGTTCACAGCAAGGCAGGCAGATGTCTAACTGGTCAAGGTGGACATGTATTACGCTGGTGTTTAGACACCTCCAGTGAAGGGCGGTGTGTTTCTTGGCCCCATTTAGAGGCTGGCCGTGTGCTTCACCTTGCACTGATGATAGATTACAATGGCATGATTACCTTCCTAGATATCTTAGGCGTCATTTTGAAGTTTTAGATCTTTCATGTGTTGTTAAGATTTTATAACATATTTAATACTCCTTGTATTATTCTCCGTGATGGTTCTTATATTATTCTTTTGTCATTTTAATACTCTTTTTATTGTTTTTACAGTTTTTAATTATGAGTTTAATTTAAATTGCCCAGACTATTTTGCCAGTCTACAGATCACAGTGATTTTCTTTGAAACTGATTTCATGAAAGAGACATGAAAGTAAATTAGCCTTCTATTTTAGATCCAGAGCTGGTAGATATTTGCTCTTTCTTCAGTGTGACAGTTTAGTAGTTTTCCTTTAAGCTGATGTTATGATATTAGTGCTGTCAAGCTTGTTAAATGTGATGGGTCTTAACCTTCTGCTCACAGTAGCACTTAGCTTCAGATGCTTTATGTCAGGGTCACTAAAGGTATTTCATGGAATATTGAAGGGAAAAGTAAACAGAACCACTAACTACCAAAAATGTCATAATAAATACAAATAAATACAATTACCGGAATTTAGACTTCATGTGTCCTGTGAGTTTATATGTTTTTTGTCAATATTTTTCTTCATTTATTCTATTGGGAAAGTGATCATTTGTTATTTTTATGACACACAATTGTCCTGATCTCTCTCTCTCTCTCTCTCTCTCTCTCTCTCTCTCTCTCTCTCTCTTCCTCACAACTTTAGCCAGACTGCACATGTGTGTGTACATGTGCGCACATATATACACATGTGCAGCCTGGCTAAAGTTGTGAGGAAATTTCAAATAAATCATTATGGGGGTTGGGAAGGCCTGAATGATTACAACTCCCTGATTACACTATCCAGATGCTTCCGCCTGCATTCTTTTCAAGACTAGATGCTGTAAAGTTAGAGAATGAAATTCGTCAGTAGGCAGTGAGACCTTCCCGTCTAATTGCCTTATTTGAAATCCATTCAGAATTTTCCCAGACAATTTTTAGAAATGCTACTCTTGGAACATAGAACAAAAGACGGGAGTGAGTCATACAAAACAACAGGAAACTTTTCCTGCTTATTTCTACTGTAATTCTCTTCTCTTTGCTCCCCTCCTTTAGTCTAACAACTGAATGGCATTCTGAACAATACTATACCAAAGAGGAGAAAGTAGTGAATGGATACGCACTTTAGGAGCCCCAAAGCCACCTTGGTTGAAGCACCAGTGGGCCAGTGGGCCACACAACTAGAACAATCTTTCTGGGGTGTTTTTTTCACTAAGGCAATTAAGGTAGTTACTATGTTTTATAGATATTTCTTATCTCAAAATGGAAGGGGGGAGGGCAGAGTAAATCATGCTTGCAATATCTGGTAATTATGGTAGGAGAGAGGCTTGGAAGTCAAAACTGGAAGATTTTTTTTATAGTTTTAAATTCAAAATTTGTATATTTTT
The DNA here is from genome assembly GCA_032468095.1 of Pareas carinatus. Taxonomy (NCBI): domain Eukaryota; kingdom Metazoa; phylum Chordata; class Lepidosauria; order Squamata; family Pareidae; genus Pareas; species Pareas carinatus. Next base: position 404 of record JANHFO010005722.1, on the reverse strand, counting down.
AATTTTGTACTCAATTTTTTCATTTGTCTTTTTATAACATGTAAGTCTCCTAGAGTCACCTTTTAGGGGAGATGGGCATCATAAAATTTTAATAAATGAAACAAACAAATAAATAAGGTAGAAATGTTGAATTTGCATTCCATAAATATGCTTATTAGAATCACTGAATAACTTGAGCCATTTGAGCAATCTATACATATACCACTGCTCTCTGAGTTGTTGTTGTAATTGTTGTTGTTGTTGTTGTTGTTGTTGTTGTTGTTATGGTTCATCGCACAATCTGCCAGATTTTGAGACTGGATTTGGTATTTTTGTCTACCTATCGGATCCTTACCAAGGACCTGGGATAGGCAGATGTGGATGTTGGTGGTGTTACAGATACCGTCGCAGGATGGAAGCTGTTC
>JANHFO010005717.1:6404-18179 GCA_032468095.1 Pareas carinatus | reverse complement strand
CCCGAAAATAAGACCTCCCCGATAATAAGGCCTCGGACTTCCGGTTCTGGGCGGCCTCAGTGGAAAAATAAGACATCTCCTGAAAATAAGACCTAGCGCCTCTTTGGGTACAAAAATTAATATAAGACAGTGTCTTATTTTCGGGGAAACACGGTACCGTTTCAGACAAATGCCTGTCCAATCTTTTCTTGAACACCTCCACTGTTGAAACACCCAGAACTTCTGGAGGGAAGTTGTTCCACTGATTAATTGTTCTTACTGTCAAGAAATTTATGGTACATCAAAGAATAGGTTGACTATTAATATGGAGTTATTCTTCTGCCGTTAACATGACCTTACTACCCTCCAACAGTAATTTTGAAATGGATAAAAATAATTTCTTTTGGGAAGAGCGTCTTACTTTCCAGTACTTTTGAGAACTAAGTCTAATGGAAAAAGGAATCATCAGACACAAACTTCAGAATTATTCTATTTATTACAGATCAAACTTTCTAATGATAAACACCCCTAAAGGGATGAGCAGGTATCAGTCCTAATGACTTCCTAATAGGGTGGGTGTTTGCTATGAAGATAATGTTGGAAAATCGCAATGATAAAATTAGACATTTTGTCCCTAAGAGAAATGAACAGTTGGGAAAAGGAAGAAGACCCACAGGGGCTGTCTTCTAAACTCCAGTTCGCCCAATATCTTTTAAGGATGATCAAAAGGACAAAAAGAAGAAGAGAAATTACAACACTACACACTGACAGTTCAGAATGAAGAAAGGCGGTGATATTGGAGAAGTCTGAAGTGATAGGAGACAAGTGAATTTCTAATGTCCGTCCCACACATTTCACAATTATCATCGTAGGACCACAAAGAGCGACAGCGAAAAGGTGGTGAGCTTCAAACCTTTGAAGGAAACAATCAACAGTTGCATCCAAACTGAAATCCAGGTTAGAGGACAACAAGCATGTTATCTTAGGGAGAACAGCCACGAACAGAAATCACACAAGGAGTTGGCTAAAGCAATGAGATTTCATGGGGGAAAAATGTAAACGAAAATCAGGCGTTTCCAATGTTGACTTTTGAAGATTCTGTCACAAGGCGAACGGTTTAAATCCAACTCAGTCATGGGGGATCATTTGGGGACAGAACCCCTGCCAACATACCCAAAAGAGTCGTAGGTGAAGGAGAAGGAGCTGTCAAGGAGACAAGAATACCCAAACATGTACAATAAATAGAAATGAAGGCGAAAATAAGACATTCGGGACGGGGTCTGGACGGTTCCAGACAAATCCCATGGAGATAGGAAATACAGAATAACAGAGTTGGACGGGACCTTGGAGGTCTTCCAGTCCAACCCCCTGGGCAGGCAGAAGACCCTATGCTGTCCTGGACAAAGGGCTGTCAAATTTCTTCTCCATCCATCTCCAGTGATGGAGGACCCACAACCTCTGGAGGTAAGTCGCTCAGGTATATAAATGACTATTCTCAAGAGAGATCACCCCAGTTAACAGAGCTCATTTATGGAGATCAGAAGTCCATACAACCATGAATATACTCACCCAGGACACAGACAGGCTGGACTTTAGACTGGGAGAGTTTGGTCTCATCGTTGGAGGCCTCACATGTATAGGTCCCATTGTTGGCAGAAGACAAATGAAAGAGCTGGTAGATCCCCCCTGAATGTGTAGAGTTCTTGAAGGCCCATGTATAGTTGGCGGGTGGGTTGGAGTCAGCTTGGCAGGAGAGAGTGAGATTGGTGCCTTCCGCATAAAATTGCCCACTGGGGCTGATGACTGGGGCATCAGGCCCATCTGGAGCAAATATAGGAGAGTTACTGGTTGAGGAAGGCCAGGGAAATCGGGGAGGAGAGGGTTCAGAAGCCACGTTCGATCAAAAACCTATGAGATGGAAGGACGCCTGTCGTCGGTGTGGGGCCACGGTGTTGTTCTCCGCATTCATGGGCTTATATAGCAGGGGTCTCCAACCTTGGCAACTTTAGGACGTGTGGACTTCAACTCCCAGAATTCATCAGCTGAGGAATTCTGGGAGTTGAAGTCCACAGGTCGTAAAGTTGCCACGGTTGGAGATAGGGGAGGCACTGCACTCCCAATTTTGCCACCTTCCCCTCCCCCCATGGTTGTTAAGGAAATCACTGCAATCGTTCCCAAGTGAATCATGCAGTCGTTAAGCGAATCCAGCTCCCCCCACCGACTTCATTTTTTGGAATCCAGCTCGGTCACAAATGGCGATCACGTGACCCTTCCCCCCTCAGGATGCCTCAGTCATGGTTAATACACGCCAGTTGCCGAGCACCTGAATTTGGATCACGTGAGGGATGTTGCGACCGTTGCAAGCGCGAGGACCGATCGTAAGTCACATAGGCTTTTCTCCAGTGCTGTCGCCACTTCGCACAGTCGCTAAACCAATGGCTGCAAGTCGAGGACTACCTATTTACCTTCCAATAACCTTAGAGGAGGTCCAATTATCCGTTTACCTCAGTTTCACTCCTACTAAAAGCTCAACACCCCAGATTCTTTTCAAAGAATAGGAGAGAAGGTAGAAGAAATCTAATTTTTGGCTGTTCACAATTCCTCTTTCGGGCCGACGTCAGGCAGTCCTCGACTTGCAGCCGTTCATTTAGTGACCGTTCGAAGTTACAACGGCACCGAAAAAAGGGACCTGCGACCATTTGTCACAGCGACGACCTTTGCAGTATCTCCCCCGGAGGGGAGAGGGTCACGTGATCCAAATTCAGACGCTTGGCAGCGGGTTCGCATTTATGACGGCCGCAGCATTCCCCGGGATCCCCTTCTATGACCTCCTGTCAAGTCCAGTGGATGCGGGGGAGCCAGATTCACTTACCCCTGGGCGACTAACTTACCAACCGCGGCGATTCACTCAACAACGGAGGCAGGAAAGGCCGTAAAAGGGCGCACTGAACGAATGTCTCGGCGAACGGCCTAAACGTTGGGCTCCATTGTGGTCGTAAGCTGAGGACTACCTCTAGTTTACACAGTTTGAGATTCTCAGGCTGCCCAGGGATGCTACCTTGGGGTAGGGTGGTCACAGAGAAACAAAACAGAGCCTGTTTTACGTCACGCTCGTTTTCTCAGCCTGGTGTTACTTTCTCAAGTTACAGACGGCCCGCAAGCCAAGCCTTAAACTGCGCTTCGAGAATTATAAGCCCAGGTGTGTGGGGGGCGCCACTGGAGAAACTGAAAACCGAAACCGCCCTTTAAATAGGCAGAAGAATTCATCGCTTCCTCTGCTTCTTTGGGTGCGGACTCTAAGCAGCCGTTTGGAGAAGGGACCGGCGTAAAACAAGACGAAATAAATACGTCGGCAAGGCTGCTCCCTATTCCATGGAGCAGGCCGAAGTCCCATCCAGGAAGTTGCGGAAGGTGTACGGAAAGCCTCACACTGTTGTCAGGTGTGGCTTGTTTACAACGAAGACCCACATTTTGTCAATTGGCATCCCTACTTAAAGGGAAGATACTAGATAGATAGATGGATGAATAGATAGATAGATAGATAGATAGATAGATAGATAGATAGATAGATAGATAGATAGATAGATAGATGATAGACAGACAGATAGATAGACAGATAGTTAGATAGATAGATAGATAGATAGATAAATAATCTGAAAACTACTGTCAGATTCTTCCTGGGCCTCTTCAACAGGATTGAAGATTTCGTTTTGAATTTGCCATACATGAGAGGGGAGGGGGTAATGCTATGTTACCATGGTGATGTATTTAGATTGGGCCAATAGCTTATTTTCTTCATGGTTGTAGGCATTTGTCAGGAATGGTATAACGCTTCCTGCTTGAGCTAAACTAGACGAGCTGGACTAGAAGACCTCAAAGGTCCCTCTCAACTCTGTTTTTCTGTTAGTGTCTTTCATGTGTCTTTTCTATCCTGAGCATACTCAGGAAAAGCAGAAGCCGTACCGAGAAGTGCTTCAAAGTTGCCTTAGCAACATCTGAGGAGAATCCTACATTCTTCTGGGCCTTTCCAGGACCTTCCGCAGAGCCCCCTTCACCTCCTTGTTGCGTAGGCTGTAGATCAGGGGGTTCACCATGGGTGTGACAATGCAATACATGGTAGAAATCAGGGTGTCAGTCTCCAGGGAGTAGCCAGCACCGGGCTGGTTGTAGCTAATGGAACCATTTCCAAAATAAAGAAGGACCACCACCACGTGAGAAATGCACGTGGAAAAAGCTTTGTGCCTCCCTGTGTTGGAACGGATGCGCAGGATGGAGGCAAGGATGTAGAAGTAGGAGATGACCACAAAAAGGAAGGGACCCAATCCCATAAACACGGTAGCTACGTGGATTGTTATCTGGCTGACAGATTTGTCACCACAGGCAATTTTCAGCAGGGGTGGGAGTTCGCAGAAGATGTGGTGGATTTGATTATGTCCACAGAAATGGAAGCTGGAAGTAAAGATTGTGTGAACTGCTGCATCCAGGAAGCCCAAAATCCAGGCAACCATGGCTGTTGTCACACAAACACGTGGGCTCATGAGGTGTGAGTAGTACAAAGGCTGGCAAATGGCGGCATAGCGATCGTACGCCATGATGGCCAGTATCCAGCATTCTGAGCCTGTGAAGCCTATCAGGAAGAACATCTGCGTCAAGCAGTGGTTGTAGGAAATGATGTGTCTTTGGAGAAGAAGATTTGAAAGGATCTTGGGGACTGTGACTGTTGAGTAGCAGACATCCAAGCAGGATAAGTGGCTGAGGAAAAAATACATGGGACTGCGAAGGCGGGAGTCCACCAGGATGAGGGTGATGATTATGAAGTTGCCCAGAATGGTGACCAAGTAGATGATGAGGAACAGCAGGATGAGATACACCTGGCCATGCTTGAGGTTGGAGAAACCTAGAAAAATAAACTCCATAACTAGAGTCTGGTTGCTGAAATCCATGGGAGTGCAGGGTTTATATGCCACAAAGATCTCAAGAAGGACATCAAATGAGATTTTTCTTATTTGAACATGAAAACCTCTTGGGCAATATTACATCTGGAATCTTCAGGTTTTGTTGTGCAAAAAAGAGATGGTAACTGTTGCTAGAAATGCTAAGAGGTCCACCTTTATTACTTTGGCTTCTATCAGTTGAAGGCTTTTCACTTTCAGAGAATCTGCTGAGATGGTTCAGAGTCCAGCTAATGCCAAAATCAAAGACAGTATTGTCTTTCTTGCAACTTTGGAAAGGATCCATCTTTTGATAAAATCCCATGAGTAGAAGCAACGTGACCTATCAGGAGAAATAAATGGAGGGGTGAATATTATTTATTTATTTATTTAGTCAAGCATATAAGAGAAACAAAAAACAAACAAAACCAAAGTATAAGTAAAAACGTACTATATAAACATATAAATGAGTACAAATAAATTGGGACAGTAGGACGAGGACCGTAGGCGCGCTAGTGCGCTTGTGCACGCCCCTTTTACAGATCTCTTAGGAATGGAGTGAGGTGCACTGTAGACAGTTTAAGTTTAAATAGGGTTTAAAGTTAGGGTTTGAGGATGTACCAACATCATCAAGTAATGAGTTCCAGGCACTGACCACTCTGTTACTGAAGTCATATCTTCTGCCATCGAGTCTGGAGTGGATCACTTTGAGTTTGTATCTGTTGTTAGCTCGTGTATTATTGTGATTGTAGCTGAAGTATTCGTTCATAGGTAGGACATTGTAGCAGACAATTTTGTGTACTAAGCTTAGGTCAGACCTTAGGCGGCATAGCTCCAGGCTTTCTAGGTCCAGAATTTCAAGCCTGGTGGCATAAGGTATTCTATTGCGGGCTGAGGAATGGAGTACTCTTCTAGTAAAATGCCTCTGGACTTGTTCAATTATATTGATCTCTGGTAAACAATATGGATTCCATGCAGATGAGTTTTATTCGAGAATTGGTCAGATAAAGATTTTATATACCCTGGTTTTCAGTTCAATATTACTGGAAAAGAAGCTTCACAAAATTAGGTTGACAACTCTTAATGCTTTTTTGGCAATGCTGTTGCAGTGAGCTCTGGGGCTTAAATCTTTTGAGTTGAGTACTTCTAGGTCTTTGATGGAGTAAGGGTTGTCTTTGAGGTCGTATCCACCCAGTTTGTATTTAGTATTTTGATTCTTTTTACCAATGTGTAGGACAGAGCATTTGTTGGTAGAGATTTGAAGATGCCAATTGTTCGACCATTTATACACATAGTCAAGGTCATATTGTAAGGCAGCAGTGTTTTCAGTGGTTGTGAATAGTTTTACTTCATCAGCAAAGAGGACGCAGTTGCTTTTGATGTGATTGCAAAGATCGTTTATGTATATTAAAAATAGGGTGGGTCGTAAAATGCTGCCTTGGGGAAGATCGCTGTTAACTGGTGCAGGGTTAGATATGGCACTCCTTATTTTAACTACTTGTTGTCTGTTTGACAGGAATGTAGCTATCCATTTATGTAGTGATCCAGAAATGTCATAAGATTGTAATTTTAACAGTAGTTTGTCATGTACCAATTACATCTACTGCTTTACTCTGGTCAAGTTGTGTAGTCCAAATCTATGTAAATTACATCTACTGCTTTACTCTGGTCAAGTTGTGTAGTCCAAATATTTTTGCAGTGTATAAGTTGTAGATTACAGGATAATTTTTTTTAAGCCAAACTGATTGTTAGATAGTAGGTTATTTGACTCTAAGTGTAGGATAATGAATTCATTGATGATTGATTCTATGACTTTGCAGGTGACACAACATAATGAGATTGGTCTGTAATTATCATATAGGCTGGGGTCTCCGTTTTTGAAGATAGGAATGACCGCGGCTAATGACCATAGGTCAGGCAAAGTGCTGGATCTGAATGATATCTCATAGATTATGCTTAATGGTTCAGCGGTGGATAGTTTTTTTTAAGAGGTATGCATACAATCCATCAGGACCAATAGATAGGGATGCTTTTAGATTGTGTAGTGCCTTGTCTTCTGTAAAATCAATGTGTTTTAGATTGTTGCAATCGATATTAGTATGATTAGGAAATGTTGGACTGGAGCTGTTAAAAAAGTCTGAACTGAAGAACGTATTGAAAATATTTGCCTTAATGACTTCATCATTACAGCCTTTTCCGTTTTGCCCTTTCATTGGTGATATGATTTTATTTAATTGGGGGTGAGGGAGGCATGGGAAATGCTTTCCTTATAGCAGTAAATGGAAGAATGAGGTATGCAGGTAGCCCTCAACCTACAAACACAATTCAGCCCCAGATTTCTAAGTGAGACTGTTGTTAAATGAATTTTGCCCCATTTCACGAACTTTCTTGCCACAGTTGTTAGGTAAATCACTGCAGTTGTTAATTTAGTAACATGGCTGTTAAGTAAATCTGGCTTCCCTATTGACTTCGCTTGTCAGGAAGTCACAAAAGGGGATCAGGTTACCCCTAGGGGTCACTGCAACCGTCATAAATCTGAATCAGTTACCAAATATCCAAATTTTGTTCACGTAAGCAAGGAGATGCTGCAAAGGTATGTAAGATGCTCATAAGACACTTTTTCAGTGTCATTATAACTTTGAATGGTTGTAAGTGAAGGTCTACCTGTACAGCCAACATTCCGGTAGTCCTTGACCTACGATTATAATGGAGTCCAGAATTTCCATTCTATATCACAAGAGTTGTAAGTCAAGGCACTTGACTTATATATAAATAAGCCACCTGATTTTGTGACATTTTTTTTGTAACAGATGTTAAACAATTGTGTTGGTCATAAATTGAATCATGTGGTCCTTAAGCAAACTCATTGTCTACAATAGGCAATTTTTGCCAGAAAAAAAATAAAATAAATTATAACCACTTGACTACAGAGAATAACCATAAATTCACCTTGATGGGTGAGCATCCAAAATGTGAACATGTGACCACAGTAGGTACATGGCATTGAAACTTCAAGTCACGGGTCATAAACACCTTTAGTACTTGTGCTGTAACATTGAACCTGCTAAGAAACAAGTTGTAAGTCACTCATGCCCTCGTTACCTCCCGTCTGGACTACTGCAATGCTCTCTACATGGGGCTCCCCTTGAGGTATCCGGAGACTGCAGCTAGTCCAAAATGTAGCCGCACGGGGGATTTTTGGGGCGAGTGGCCGTGCCCATGTAACCCCTCTCCTGTGTGAGCTGCACTGGCTACTGGTAGTCTCTCGGGTGCGCTTCAAGGTGCTGGTAACCTCCTTTAAAGCGCTCCATGGCATAGGGCCCAGTTATCTGCAGGACCGCATTCTACCCGCCGATACCTCCCGCCATCCTGTCCGCTCCCACAGAGCGGGCCTCCTCAGGGTGCCGCCAGTCAAAGTCGGCTGGCGACCCCCAGGGGGAGAGCCTTCTCTGTGGCAGCTCCCACCCTCTGGAATGACCTTCCCCCTGCTATTCGTTCCATTACTGACCTCCAAGCCTTCCGCCGGGCCCTGAAGACCCACTTATTCCATCAGGCAGGCGTGGGTTAGCCACGTCTGTGATCTTCTACTTTTAAACTTTGGGAAGTTATTTTAATTATTTATCTTGGGAAATTTGTTTTTAGTTTGCCCCCTTTTAATTGAAATTACAGGCTCGTTTAATTCTTTTAAAATGTTTTTTAAATGTTTTTTGGCTGTACATGTTTTTATCTGCCTGTTAGCCGCCCTGAGTCCTTCGGGTGAAGGGCGGGATAGAAATAAAAATTTATTATTATTATTATAAGTTATTACCTTCCAGGTGCCTTGATCTTGAAATTCATCCTTCATTCTTTCTGCTCATTTTTTGTATTTAGACCGAAGTAGGTTCATGCCATGAACAGTGTGTGCTACAGCAAAGACTGCATTGCAGATACTGTAGCTGTGACCAGCCATCTCAAAGAAATGCCTAGGAAGGTTTCTTAGATCTTACTTCCCAGTACATGTTTTAGCACTTTCCACTGGTGTATTGCTGTCTGAAAAGAGACAGTGAAAGCCTTGTTCTCAGATCTCTTTGAGCAAACTATCTTGTTTGGATCTGAAGTGATTTTATTTCCCCATGGAATTTTTGGAACCCTGGAAATTTACTGGAGTGAACAGCAAAGGAAATTGCTCCATCAAACATTTGCAAATCTGAGGGTCGATGAAGAATTGTTAACGTTAGTTCCATTTGAGCTGTCAGAATCCACATTTTTCCACAGGTTATCACTAAAGATTTCATGAACATAAACAGAAGCATTGCTATAGTGCTTTTCCCATAGAAGATGAATGCATTGGCTTTATCATTTGATAAATGTTTATCATTTGCATTAAATCACTTTGAAACATAAAAAAGAATGCTTGCTTAGGCAGTCTCTCCACAAATGCAGAGCAGATCCTGTTCTCAGAAAGAAGAGGGCCCAGAGCTTGGATGAAATTGTCTCCACTGTCATCATCCAGAATAAAAAGGCCAATCCATGTCCATCCAAAGTGCTTCAGCAAATGGATAATCCCCACAGTCTGAAGGTTTTCATTGGGAGCCATGCGGTAAAAGGAAGCAGCCATCTTTGTTCCTTGCTTCTTGGGAGCAAGTGACCCATATGACCGCTAAAATACAATGTGCATTTTGTTGACTATGGTTGAAATGTTACATATCACCTGAGAAAGGTATATTTTCTGAAAGACTATGCAGATACATATTGTTTGAGCTTCCATTTTCAATTGTAAAGAAAACTCTGGCCACTTTGATCACTACCAACAAATGATAATAAATGAAACACTACCTTATTTCTTTGCTAGTGTATTTTCTTCATGTGCTCAAGAGGATAGACATATCACTGTACACAACCCATAGGTTCGGCCATGGCTCAGGAGTTCATGGCCTCCATGACAGCCATGGACCTAACCCAACTAGTACAGGCCCCCACTCACACAGGAGGACTTTATTTTTGCCTCTGGACAGTGGTTATATGATCTGAATGTAGGGGAGTTAGTCATTGAGCCCCAGTCATGGTCAGATCATCATCTCCTTAAGGTCGACTTCCTCTCTGCCACACCCCGCTGCAGGGAGGCAGAACAAACAATATGGTTCCACCCCAGGCATTTGATGGACAGGGAAAGGTTCCTGATGGAGCTTGGGCCTTTTCCGAAGGCATTGTCCCACAGCTCGGTCGAGGAACTCACGGCCTCCTGGTATGGGGAGACCAGTGGGCCCTAGACCGGGTTGTGTCTTTGTGGGCTCAGACCCGCTGTCGAGTCACCCATGCTCCTTGGTATACCGAGAAGCTAAGTGTGATGAAAGGCCAGAGAAGATGCCTAGAGAGCACTTGGAGGACAAGCCGCTCCCAATCCGATCGTGCCCAGGTTGGGGCATATACCAGGTCCTACCTGGACGCGATCAGGGCGGCCAAGGACAACTATTACATCACCCTTATCACTTCTGCAGTTAGCCACCCCACTGCCCTGTTCTGGGTGACCCGTTCTCTCCTGCAAATGGAGAGTGGGGATGACTTGCTTAGGGGTTGGGCGGAGGATTTCAGCTGCTATCTGCAGGAGAAGATTGATAGGATTTGAGGTGGCTTGGACTCTGATTGGACTAGTACAGACGGGGTGACAGTAGCAACTCTTGAGAGCATTTGCTGGGATGAGTTTGATGCTATGACTCCCGAGGACCTGGACAGGATCCTGGGGCGGTTGAACCCAACCACATGTTTATTAGACCTGTGCCCATTCTGGTTGGTGCTGGCCCTTCCGGGAAGTGACACGAGGCTGGCTGCAGGCCATTGTGGGGGTTTCATTGAATGAGGTGTTCTTGCCACCCTCCCTGAAGGAAGCAGTGATCAGATCCCTCCTCAAGAAGCCCTCTATGGACCCAGCTGATTTAGGACATTATCGTCCAGTCTCCAATCTTCCCTTTTTGGCGAAGGTTGTAGAGAGTGTGGTCACGTATCAGGTTCCCAGGCACCTGGAGGAATCGGTCTATCTAGATCCGCTCCAGTCCGGCTTTCGACCTGGGTATAGCATCGAAACGGCATTGGTCGCATTGGTGGATGATCTCTGGAGGGCCAGAGATAGGGGCTGTTCCTCTATCCTTGTCCTATTAGATCTCTCAGTGACTCTTGATACCATCGACCATGATATCATGCTGTGCCGGTTGGACGGACTGGGAGTGGGAGGCGCTATTCTTGCTGCGCTTGTTGGGGGGGTTGAGAATAGGCGAAACTATTCTATGATGGTTCCGCTCCTACCTCTCCGACCGGTCACAGTCAGTATTGACAGGGGAGCAGTGTCTCAGTGTCTCACTTGTGGGGTGCTGCAGGGGTCGGTCCTCTCACCTCTCCTGTTCAATATTTATGTAAAGTCGCTGGACGAGATCATCCGTGGCTTTGGGGTGGAGTTCCATCAGTACGCTGCTGATTATCAGCTGTACATCTCCACCCCGGGCCACCCCAATGATGCTGTGGAAGTGATGACTTGGTGTCTGGAAGCTGTGTGGATCTGGATGGGGAAGAACAGACTCAAGCTTAACCCCTCCAAGACTGAGTGGCTGTAGTTACCGGCATCCCGATAAAGCTAGCTTGAACCACTGCTGGCTATTGGGGGCGAAACATTGGCTCCCACAGAAAAGGCGCAGAATTTGGGGGTCCTCCTGGATGTACAGCTGTCCTTGGAACATTATATAGCAGCTGTCGCCAGGAGGGCCTTCTACCAGGTTCGCCTGGTTCATTAGTTGCCCCCCTTTATTGATCGGGACTCCCTACGAACAGTCACTCAAGCACTCATCACTTCCTGTCTGGACTATTGCAATGCTCTCTACATGGGGCTCCCCTTGAA